>CAJHQQ010002975.1:0-53461 GCA_905132885.1 Moricandia moricandioides
GACTAAATCATAGAAATTAAATCTAATGGCGATCAATGTTCCCCGACAACGGCACCAAATCTGACATGGTTGTGTTTTTATTGTTCTAACAGGGTATAAATATCCTAAACAATTAATTGTCAAATTAACCATTCATCCTAACACACAAAACAATACTCTTGCCAAGAGAGATCAGGTGTAGTACTTAGGAATCAAATCCACAGAGAACAATTGCATACAATAGATTTCTTCTAAAGATTAAGCTAGGTGATTATATATATTGGTAACAAGTAATCAGTCTAAGGAAATGTTCCTTATTAGAGAGTGTAGATGCAATATGGAAATATGCTAATAATGTAAATATGGATATATGCTAATAAACTAACTAGATGTAAATTTAAATATGCTAGATCTAGGGTTTCAGGCTAGTGGATTATAGAGGGTAGAAGCTAAGGGTATTAATCATAGAACTCGATATCTAATGTAAAGAGACGACCAGCTCTCGCTGCGAGTCTAATCTATTGACTAAGTCTAATGTCTCAGCTCTCGTTTGTTGGCACAGAATGACCGTCGATCGATGGCAATGATCCTGCGTCGATCGATGGTTTCTTGAGTCAAGCTTTATGACCTAATTCGATAAGTTCACTAGATTAATTAAATCAACTCTCGTTTGTTTCTAGAAACCTAGCTCAACATATTAATTCCGGTAGTAGATCATGCTCTCACTTTCGCCTAACTATCCTATTATCAGGGTTCTAGTTAGATACTCTAGAACACAAGCAATAAACACAATTTTATTGATAGATCTAATAATAACCCTAAATCGATTGAAAGCAGTTGTATTTTCTTTCTTGAAGCCTTGATTCGTCAGTCTAGTCTCAACAACTTGAATTTGTGTGAAGGCTATTTTGTTTTGAGTGGCTGATTCACTAGTTCATCTTCGCTGATAGTGGAGCTCCATCGTAACTCTTCATTGGCTTCAGAAGAAGAAAATGGTTTCTCATTTAGATCTTTGTTCATTGATTGTTGGGCGACCGTACATATGGTAGATCATGTGCCATGGCTTCCTTTCTCTATGGTTTTCCTCTTGTGGGGTTAAGGCAAGCTTAACTCAATATGGCCCAAAGGCTCTTGAAAAATTCTGATATACCCCATCAAGAAAATATTTTATTTTATTTTATTATTTTTAAATACAAAACCGAGTTAAACACCTTTTTACCCTTAATGAAATAGATTTATTATCTTGACCCAACCTAACTATTTGACTCCGACCTAGACCCACCGGGTCAAACCCGGATCTTTAACCTAAACACATTGTATTCCACATGTCTCATTTCTCTCTAAGTCTTGACTCCCTCTCTCTCTTGTGCGATTGAAAAGGCAACGACAAAGAACTCTAAACCGTGATTTTCTTCGTTTCTTCTTCATTATCCATCGAAATCGAAACTCCAACCAACGGTTTTCATCTTCCTCTTATATAACATAATAAAACCAATAATTTTAGTAAGCCAAATAAAACATAAGAAAAATCAGTAATCCTAGTAGTCCGAATAACACATAATAAAACCAGTAATTCTAGTAGTCTGAATAACACAACATAATACATATTTCAACATTCAAACACCTGAACATGCACCAATTCCACATTCAAAATACTCTGCCATACCGCCTCCTCTAGCTCTGCCTGTGCCGCCGCCACTCCCTCTGCCTCTTTTTCCTCTTCCAAAAGATTCTCATGCCGATGGAAACCTTGTTTGTTGCGGTTTTTCTTTCTCCACTTCAAAATCTGGAGGAAGTACTTTCATTGTTTTAACTTGTTCTGGTATAACTCAATCAGACATATGGGGAACATGATATATTATCATGTGATAAGCCAAAGCCCATTGCTCCACCAAATGGTATTTAGAACAATACTTAGATAGATGGATTTCATTTCCCGCTTTATCAGTCATGAATGTGGTAGCAGCTACTGCATGCACACATGGGTATTTGTCTTTATCAAATTGCTCACAACTACAAGTCATCATAGCCATATCAACAATATAACCCTTCCTGTCATCCTGAGACATTGTACTCAATATGGAAGTTGTTTATCTCGTCAACCGAAAGAAATCCTGCATCAACACATCTTTTAGACATTTTGGTTTCCACAATATGCAAAAGCTTTTTTGCGGGTGGTATTTCAGCTGCCTCTTTCCTATGTTTGTTAAACCATTCAGCCATTTTTCCAATGATGACATCAATCATTGGTAGTAAAATGTACTTTCTCACGTCCTTAATAATACCATTAAAAGATTCCACTGAATTGATGGTGTCAACATTGTAACTAACTCTTTCAAAGTAACATCTGGTCCATTTTTTCTCTTCAACACTTTTGTCAAGATACTCCTCTGCACTAGGATACTTCCTGCGAAAATCATCATAAAAGTACAAGAGCTCATCCTCTGTATAAGCGTGTGCACATTCTCTAAACTTAAATGCACAATTATCCCTGCTGTTGCGGACGTTTCCTTTAAAATTCTATGACAAATGCCATATACAATATCCATGAGCAGCCTAAGGGAACACTTCACCTACTGCCTGATCAAGCTTTTGTTTCTATCTGAAAGAAACACCAATCCAGGGACATCATATATCACTGATTTCAACTGTTCCATAAACAATATTTAGCTATCATATTTCTCACCATTTGCAATTGGATAGTGGTGATGATCGGATTCTAATCAGTCGCAACAAATAAAACTCCACCATAAAAATTCTTCAGGTGTGTTTCATCCACAATGAAGACTTTCCTCATCGCGATGAACCCTTTTATGCTAGCTCCCAAAGAAAAAAACATATACTTAATTTTTTTGGCCTCATCCACAACCACACGAGCTACTGTGCCAGGATTCGTCTGCTTCAGCATGTGCATATAACAATTTAATAAAGTAAAACTCTCTTTTGGACTTCCTCACACTTCATTAGCAGCTAGTCTTTTTCCTCTTCATGCTGTTGTGTATAATACATCCACAACAACCTTGTGATGAATCAAATCGATCAAAGCGTTGGGAGCTGATGTGTCAAAACTACTAGGATAATCTTGAGCCAAAACAGATGCAACGATTTGTGGTGTGCCTCTTCTTCTATTAGGCAGTGTTCTTGTAGTAACAACAAAAAATCTATGCTGCTTGATGTAACTTCGAACCTTCCAAATATCTGAATTCATCAAATTTGCAACACACAAACCACTTGAAGCCTTCTTCGGCTCCTCGACATTTTATCACATATCTCTTAGTATCCGACTTAAATACATCATACTCAAAACACTTCAGATGTGAAGCCGTCTATATAAGAACTTTTGCTCCCTCCTTGGTTCTAAATTCTTGACCTAAAACTAAATCCATACCATCATCCCATTCCTTATAGACACAAGCTCATACCTTTCGTTGACATTCTCATGAATCTCAATGTCTTCGTAAAATATGAGTACCCCACTATTACCTTCATTATCAGTTGCATCATTCTCAATATCATCTTCATCACCAACC
The DNA here is from genome assembly GCA_905132885.1 of Moricandia moricandioides. Lineage (NCBI taxonomy): Eukaryota > Viridiplantae > Streptophyta > Magnoliopsida > Brassicales > Brassicaceae > Moricandia > Moricandia moricandioides. Next base: position 3,510 of record CAJHQQ010002975.1, read on the forward strand.
TCTATATCACCAGCCTCTCTATCAGTAGTCTATCTATTTATAGCATCTCTATCGAATATACCGACATATACATCAACTTCATCATCCTCAGTTTCTTCATCCGTTTTGCTGAACTCCACATGTAGAACACTTCTACACTTCTCATGATTTACTTGCAGTAGGTAACCAAAAATGCCTTCATCATTCCAGATATATGATGGCTTGTTTTAATACAATACCATTGGAAAGTAACTAATCTTCGCTTCCATCTTATATTCATCAACTTTTATCTTTCTGCAAATACGCTCAACCAAAGCAGAGTATGTGACCTCCTCCACTGATTTCCTTAACACAATCATACGAATTTCATCCTCTCCTTCACCATCTCCTGATATCCATTTTATTTCATCCACATCCTTCATATAAGATCCCCCTTAGTCAAAACAAATGATTGTGGAAGGCGAATTTTGCATTTTTCGTGAAATAAAATGGAATTATCATTAAAATTACCATTATTAAGAATCTTAAAATTAATTCTCACACCGTATAATCTTCTCTTACTAATATGAATCAATTTCATTACTATACATAGTAATACCAGTAACACTAGTCAAACTTGTAAATATAGTAATATCAGCAAAACCATTTAACCTTAGTAAAACTAGATATCTTAGTAATACCCATAAATTATCCTTGCACTAACTAATCAACTTTTTAATCCAATTTTGTTTGGATTTTACATTAACCATGATATATAATTCATCTTAATGAAATTACACACAAGAAATCATCAGAACGGACATAAAATATACCATAAACCTATAAACACAGTTTACAAAATCCTTTTAAATTTCTTGAAATTTGCATTGAATTTTTCTTTTTTTATACTAGCCGAGATATACACTTCTTTTTAATAGTAGTCCAGCAAAAATTTCATCAAAAACAGACATAAATATACCTGAAATCTATATACACAGTTTTCAAAATCATTTTTATCTCCCAAAAATTTCATCAATTCTTAATTTATTTACATTACCCATGATATACACAACATTTAAATGATTTTCAACAAAAAAATTCATGAAAACAGACAAGAATTACCTGTTCTTCAACTTTCAAAATCGCCAGCAGTGGGTGAGGAAGAAGAGGTTTACGCAGAAAAGAGGAAAGAGGAAGAGAAGGTGGGGATCAGCCTGAATCTGATTGATTAATGTTAATATGTGAGTCATGATGGTAGATGAATTTTGGTTGATTAATTTAATTGGAGAAATTAATGTATTTATGTGATGAAATTGATATAATAAATTAATAGAGGGTTATATATGTAACGAAAAACATAACAGGGTAGTGAGATTAAAGAGAGGATAAAGGAAATAGTTTTTTTTTTTGATATGGGCATATGGAGTTAAGCTCTGCTTACAATAATCTTCGTCTTATGTCATCATTTTTAGTCATATTATCTTCTACTAATAAAAATGAATTTAGTAATAACACAAAAAAGAAATTTTTTAGAAAAAAATCATTTTCAAATAGTGTCTAGAGGATATGTTGGTTTGTAACTCATAGTAATTTATATGTATAAAATCTATAAATTATTTTTATATCCTCATATACATGATGTTAAATATACATGATGTATTTACGTCATCCATAGATAATAAACGAATGTTATTATTATATTAATATACTACATATTTTATATTTTTTTCTTAATTAAATTTATGTCCACACATCCGTACGGATCAACCACTTATTTTACAAAATAAGAATTTATATTTTTGGAGGCTTCATTTAGAAAATAAAAAAAAGTTAGTTTCTCTGGATAAACAAGTTAGTTTCAGTAGAAACTCAAAATTCATTGTAAACCTATGACCGAATTAATGTAAAAGATATTTCTTATTTATTTTAATCTTTCTGATAAATTTATTACATCTTCCTAACAACTAAACATCCACGTACAGTGGTGAATGTACACACAAAAAGCGTTGGTTTCTGCTCCCTATGAATTTTACAAAAAAAAATATTTTCTTTACTATTTATAATAAATTTTGGAGAATTTAGTTAAACTTGCCCTTGGCAAAAACTCAAACATAGGGTTAAGTTTCCCTCTTTTTAAAGTTTGAAATTTTGCCCCCCATAATAAATTTTTCTGTATCCGCCCATGTCCATGTAAACATAATATTTTAGTTTCATATATATAACATGATTTTGTGTTAATTTTTCTTTATCTTTGCATATTAAACGTTATTATATATATATATATATATATATGGAAAATGTATTTTAAATCAACTAATTGGTCAAAAAAATCATTTTAAACCATTAAGCTCAACTGTTAAAACTTTAAACATTAAAAGTAACTTTAATAACATAATAAACACTCAAACTAGCTTAATTGTTCGACACGTAAAAATTATGATCGTCACTATTCATCAGCAAGTAAAGATAGATGACATGGTAGTTTTTTTTATCTTTTATTTTTTTTACAAAATTATTTATTTTAATTAATAAATACATATAATAAATAGAATTGGATAAAAATTAAAAAAAATTAAAAAATCTGTAAAAATAAAAAAATTAGAAAAATCAGGAAATTAAAATAAAATTTTTAAAAATTATTAAATAAATTAAAAATTGAAAAAAAAACAAAATTTAAAAATTTATTATTCAACAAATACTTAAAAAAACCTTACTATATGTCTTAATATCTTGTTGATCAGGATATATTGAAATTCAACACGATCACCACTATACGGTAACCATCATTGTCAATAATTACATATCAGAATATTACAAATTTAGCAAATTCGGGTGAGGATTTATAACATATCAGTTGTCCCGTTTTCAATATTGCTTATCAATGGTTTTCCTGTAACCATTGACAATTATGGTTTCTGACATAGCGGTCATGATGAATGTCAATATATCCCTTTAAGTAACATATCACGATATAATATTTTTTTATAAGTTTTTGTTGAATATTAAATATTTAAATTTAAATTTAAAAATAATTCAAATTTTAAATATTTTGTACTGTTTTTTATTTTTGAATATTTCCAGTCTTTATTTTTATTTTTGATGAGTTTTTTATGTTTTTGAATTTTAATTTACTTTCCTATTTTTTTCCTGAATTTTGTTTTATAATTTTTTGATTATTGTCGGCTTTTATATTTATTTTGATTTTTTATCTCATTTTAGTTATTATTTTATGTTCATTAATTAATTAATATCTTTTTAATATCTAATAAAAAAATAACCGCCATATCATCCATTTTTACATGCTAATGAATAATACTATTAATATTTTTGATGTAGCGAATAAGTAAGCTAATTTCAGTGTTTAATGTGTTAATAAAATTATTTCTATTGTTTAAAGTGTTAGTTGTTGAGTTGGAAAGTTTAAAGTGCAAATTTTACCAATTCGATGATTAAAATTGTAATTTTCCCTATATATATATATATGTACATACAGAAATTAGAAGTGGAGGCCCCATAAAATGGAACTCCATTAAAATATTTCATATGTATGTATACAACAAGTTCGGCTTTGAACGTAGTTGCCATTCTGCCTATCTTTATTTTGTCAACTTCCATTCTGCCTATCTAATCCATGTTCGAATAGGAATGATGACATTTTTCTAATATTGTAAATTTCAAAGTATGTATTCCAGTTTAATCGGGTATTCATTTTACCAAAACCAAAACGCTACCTGGAACAGAGACAGGAACCGGTGGATAAAATAACCATAACCAAAATCAAACCAAATAGATTTATTTTTCAATTCGGGTAACTGGTTCTAGTTAAAAATACCGAGGGGGTAATTTCTACACAAAGCCGACTTGAATGCCCAAAATAATTAAACCTGTAATAAATAATGAAACAAAACCGTGTCCGAAAATTAAATAAAACGGCTTAAGAAGAAATATCCTTTTTCTTGTCGGTTTGCATTTCCAGATTTTACTTAAAGACAGTTTCTCTATTCGTCTGAGATTCTGTCGTCTCTTCGATTTCAAAATCAAGCAATGCAACAAGATCCGAATTCAAGACCCGCAACTGGGTATCCACACCCATATCCTTACCCGAATCCACCTCAACAATCCAACGCCAACCCATACCAAAACCACAACACTTCCTACGCGCCGCATCATCATAATCCACGCGCCATCCTAATCCGCCGCCTCTTCATCGCCTCCATGGTCTTTCTCCTCATCTTAGGACTCATCCTCTTCCTCTTCTTCATCCTCCTCCGTCCCCAGTTACCATACGCTTACATCAACTCTCTCTCCGTCTCCAGCTTCAACGTCTCCAACAATCATCTCACCGGGAACTGGGACCTCCAGCTCCGATTTCAAAACCCTAACTCCAAGATGTCGCTTTACTACAACACTGTCTTCTGCACTCTCTACTACAACAGGGCTTTTCTGTCCGAGACGCGATTACAGCCGTTCGATCAAGGGACGAAAGATGAGACTCCGATCAATGCTACGCTCTCTGTCTCCGGGACTTACGTTGAAGCTCGGTTGTCTGATTCGATTGGGAAAGAGCGAGCAGAGAAAGGAAGCGTGGAGTTCGATTTGAGGATAGTTTCTTCGGTTACTTTCCGGTATGGAGTTTACCGGAGGAGGAGATACGTTACGGTTTACTGCGGTGATGTCGCGGTTGGTGTTCCTTCGAACAGTACTTCAGGGAAGATGGTTGGCTCGGCTAAGAGATGCAAATCTTATTGAAAATATAAAAGTGAGTGTTTTTTAATAATTATAGTTACCCAATTTCTTTTGTTTCTTGCGATGATGAATGTAAATCCAAAATGGTTTTTGAGCTTATATGTTGTTATTCTCTGAAGATTGGTAAGATCGCTTTTGGTGATTCTGTTTTCTTACCTTGCTACCCTGCAGTAAGGAATAGAATGTGTGGCATGATTGAAGATAATCAAACTTGAATGATTTTAGTATTGTATGGTTTCTTTTGGTGATTCTCACTTGATGTGTTATTCTGGATTTTTACTTTCGCTCTGCTAAATGGGGAATTTTAGAGGTTGTAGCATAAGTGACTCACATTCGAGAAATGTATTAAAAGATTAGTTATGCTTACTCTTGTTGGAGAACGATGAGAATTTATAGTCTACTAGTATTCTTTCCCGGGCCTTATTGTATGTATACATATATTTTGTATTATAATGTATATATTTAACAGTAAAAATAAATATTATTTAAAGGTTATTACTTATTGTGATAAAGAAAGTTAGAATTTTACTGTTTTATGTAATAAGACTTTAATGTAGACCCAACATATAAATGTAAAACATTGATTTCTCTTTTCCAAAAATCAACAAAAAATATTAGATATGAAATTCAGCGAAAACATATCTCTTGCACAAAGTGACAAAATTACAATATTAACACTACTTTTAAGGTAATTAAAGTCAGTATATCTCTTATAGATTTTTTTTAGGTCTTCTTCATGTATATTAATTTTTTTTTTTACAGTTCTATATCTACTCTACAAAATTTGGCAACGTTATATAAGAAAAAATAAAAACAGATATGTATGCTACTCCCAAACTATATAACCAAAAATAATATCATTATATACTTATGAAACATATAGTACAAAAATAAAGAAAACGAACCTGAGATTAGATGTTGATCTAGAAAATAAAGAAAACGAACCTTCTCATTTCCTCTGCCACTTGAGTTTCTTAGAGCATCTTTATCCGGGTTTTTTAAAGGGGGGTTCTTGCACTGTTTGCGGGTCCCACTGACGCGTGGGGCCCGTGAACAGTGCAAGAACCATCTCCTAAAATTCCTAATTAAGAACCTGTTTTTGAAGATTTCTTACACTGTTTGCAGGTCCCACTGACAGGTGGCAGCTCGCGATTGGTTCGTTTTAAATTTATTTTTTCTCTTTTTTTTTTAATTAGGAAAACAAAAAATTAAGAACCTCAAATGGGGTTCTTGGATTAAAGATGCCCTTAAGCTTCGTTTTTGCCTTCTAGTTATCATCACATTTTACTTTTACTTTTATTTTTTTTCTTGGGGTTTGTATGAGGTTTAATAGGGGGGTCTTTTATTTTCTTTTTTAAGAGGGCTTCTTACTTTCCTTTCTCGTATAATAACCACCATAACCAATATCCATTTTCAAGCAAATCGAGAATTAATTTCAGAAGTGGTACAGATTGACCAAATTTACAGTGTTTACCTTTTTTCTTTATCACAATACTCAGCTTTTGTCAATATCTGAAAGATAAAAAGAAAAGAACAAAACATAAATAAGTCGAAAAAGATTCATGGAAGTATGAACATGACATAATTATGAATTGAATATGGCGCCGGCCCTTGGACCAAGCCAATGAAGCAGTTACTTCCAGCCTTTTTATTATAAAGATATTTGCAGCTACAATTTTTTAAATTCTTCTTTAGTCTAGTGGTAAAATCTAAAAGTTATAGTCTTTCTTTGTGTAACCAAGGTTCAAAACCCCACAAATGCGGTCATTTTTTTAAAATTTGATTCTAGCCATACATTTCTTAGGGCCGGCTCTGAATATGGGATAGTTTTGCGTGTTTAGTCTCACTAACCTGGGTTTTAATCTTCATCTACTAACTTTGAAAATATTAGTTACGCTTTACTCTTGTTGGAGAAAGATGAAAATTTATAGTCTATTTTAACCTAAACTAGATTTTGATTTCATTTAAATATTTACAGATATTTATTTTACATGGTATATATTTTAACTTAATCATATATTTAGTTCTTTTATATAATTATTTCAAATACAATAATTTAATAGTTTACATGTCTTGATTAATCACTTGTTTCAAATTATCGCATGCATTTATCGCTTCTTATTGTATATATATTTTTATTAGATTTTCATTTGAATGTTAAAAAAATTAATATATGCATGAAACAATATATTTAAAAATTAATTTAAGTTTTATTAGTCCACTTTAAAATTTTAGATTACATTTTAGCATTTTTATGTAATTTAGATAAAATATTTTTGTATATATAAATGTTTTTGATATGTTAAGTTTTATTCGTATCTAATATCATATAATGTCATAAGCCGTTTTACTAATATACTATATTTTTTAACATAAATATTTATATTTTAAAAATAAAATATATTAATATATGGGCAATTCTTTTAAATAGTTATTTTTAAGTTTTTATCACCAAAAGAGCTCTCAAGAAATAAAATGAACCAAATAGCAATTTTCATTTTGAAAACTTAAATAATTATTTTAATAAAAAAATTAAACTCACCCCAAAACCGCACACATAACTATAAACTCTAAGTCTAGATTTTAAATACACCCTTTACAAAAACTCATTTTAGTCATTTTTCTCATTGAAAACTATTTTTGTGACAATATTTTTTAGCACTAGGAACTTTATATAATTTTATCATTTTCAGTATAATAATTTTTAATATGATAATTATGATTATAAAATGAATAAAAATATGAAATCCGGGATCTCATCCGCTTCAAAAAATGGATAATCGGGGATCATGATAGTGATTTTACGGATTCGACTGACATAGGTACAAATTCGGATAGTAAAATTTTTAGGTCTGGATATCCGGATCAAGATATTAAATATTTAAAATTTAATTATAGTTATATATGTATATTATATACATTTATATAAAATAATAAAATTTTAATTTTATTAAATTTTAATGATTTTAAGATTTTTTAAATAATAATTTAAAATAGACTAAATATATGGTTAATAGTTAGTTTTTGATTTATTTTTAATTAAAAAAATAGATCCGGATATCCGCGTGTATTCAGATTTTATTCTGAATATCTTAACCCCGAATATTTGTATCCGGATCCGGATAACAATTTTATGAATCCGACCAATGCATATCCGAATCAGTATATCTTAAAATACCCCGGATATTTGATCCGTCCTAGACCTAATTGTTTATATGTATTATATGGTAATTAAAATTTTTAAAATTTTTAAATTACATAAGTTATTCTTATTAGATATATATATATCGTACAAATGAATAATACATTGTATTTTTTTGTATATATAACCATTTATAATAAATATTAGTATGTATTTTAGTCATGAAATTTTTATGGAAATTTATATTTTGTTACTGTAAATGAATAAGTTAAAATTATAATCGAAAATTATTAACATTATTATCCTTTTTATACTTCAAATATAATTGAGTAGCTTATATGAATATGAATAAAAATAAAACTCATTTAATGCTATATATATATATAATTATGTTTTTATTATAAAAAAATTGAAAAATACATATACATTTTTTTCTGAATTCTTCAATTTAAATGACAAAAGTTGTTAATGGGCTTAGCCAAATTTTATTTTCTTCTTGTTAAAAAATAATGTTTAGATGTTTGGATGTAATGATAATATCATTAGCATTCCTTGTAAAATTAAATAAAAGTAAAAGTTATTTCTTATTTGTACTTCAGTTTTTAATAGATTAGATGCACTTTACAGAATTGGTAAGTACAGTCGAACAATATTACTTACAATCAGACAATTACACTTGTATCCAAAGCCAGTGAAAAGAGAATCAGTACGACTTCCCTTGCAAATTAAACTCCACCCTCGGATTTATTACTCATTGTGCCTAAATATTATGAAATCAACATGCTAAATATTCTGAAAGCCATTCCTCGTCAAAGAGGATTGTGTGTACATTCAGGTCACAAGGGATCTTTCGGTTTCCGTTATAGCAGTGATGAAGTACTTGTGCAATATAATCTGCGATTCCAAACGTATTAGTGGCTGCTGTTTTCCTTGGCATACAAAAACATATAAAGACAGTAAAGAATCTAAAGAAGATTAAAAAGGGATTTCATATTATAAGAAAATAAGGCTATTACAATGAAAGAGACTTTTGGAGAGAGTATCATTAGGCATAGACTCTGCTATCAACAATCTCTCGTCTCCTTCTACGCCACAACCAATCAAACTTAACAATCTCTTCTTTTTTTCTAAACTTGCCAACACCAGTTTCTTCCACCTGATTCCATAAGTTAAACAATGCAACACAAGAACAAAATGTCTCAGATTTACTAAAGTTAGTTACCTGCAATATTTCTATGCTAAATCAACTAAGAAAACAGAGACGCATATTCAGATCTTATCATTTAAACGTAGCTTTACACCAAAAGTGTAAGAGGATTACCTCCACTTTAGGCCCATGAAACAGTCGGCCTGGTCCATCACCATTCACTCATCAGGGCCGGCTCCCGGCTAAAAGCGTCCGGCTCCCGGCTAAAAGCCTTCGGCTCGGCTGCAGACTGCTTTTAGCCGGCTAAGGACGAGTAACGAGCGATTCTTCAAAGCCATCTGAAGAAACTCAGTTCGGGAGAATATTTGATCGGCCGGCTATCCGGCCCGACAAGCAAAACGGCCCATTAAGACAGTTGACCTAGGGTACACTCAAAGTAGTATAAAGGGAGGGTAGGAACCAAGATCAAGGGGGGACAGTTCTTTAGAGAGCACTAGTCACCTTCTCTTGTAATACACACTTTTGATATAAATAAAATTCTCTTGTGACAAACCCACTGATGAGTTTCAGTCGTATTGTCTAGAACTCGGTTCAAACAATTGGCGCCCACCGTGGGGCTAGCTCTCAAAGCACACTGCTCGAGTGACTCACCCAAGTTCTACCTCCGGGAACGAACCAGAGCTCATTCTTGACACCGCGCCACAAGCATCAACGGAGTTTATGGACACCGTCATGGCGCGTCTCGCTCAACAAGAAGAAGTTCAAAAAGCCACTAACGCACAACTGGCCGCGCTCGTAGCCGCTCTTGCTCTTCCCTCCGGCGTACCAAGTAACCCTCCGATGGTACGTCGTCAACTGTTCCACACTAACCTAGAGACCGGAGCCCAGGAGCAGCACCCCGACGTCCTTGACCCATTGATTGCAACTGATTTCCAGAATCAAGGAGGGTCCGACCTAGCCACCATTCGCGAAATCGCTGCCCTCAAACTCTCCCTCTCCAAAATAAGCTCGAAGATTCATCATGTAACGAGTTCCGCTCCCCAAATCGATCGAGTCCTTGCCGCAATGTCCCGAACACCATTCTCTCGCCGCATCAGCGACATGCGACTTCGCTCAACAGAAAAGTTCCGCTTACCTTCTTATTCCGGAGAGTCAGACCCTACGGAACACATGACGGCTTTCAACATAGCAATGGGAAGGGTAAACTTCGCCGACGAAGAAAAAGAGGCCGGATTTTGTCAACTGTTTGTCGAAACCCTCACCGGACCGGCAGTGACATGGTTCTCGCGCCTTCCTGAAAACTCCGTTGCTAGCTTTCGCGATCTGTCGGCGGCTTTCTTGAAACATTACATAATGTTCACTCGACAAGGAGCGACCGCTTCTGACTTATGGCAAATGTCTCAGTTTTTGACTCAAAGCCTCCGTGACTTCATGGAGAAATTCAAAACAGTCGTTTCAACCGTCATCCTCGGAACCCCATGGATACATTTGATGCAAGCAGTCACATCGACATACCATCAATGCGTTAAATTCCCTGGACCGGACGGGAAAATTCATACGCTACGAGGAAACCAGCAAGCCGCGCGGGACCTCTTGATCGCTACAGTCAAACTTCAACGGTCGTTGTCTCACGTCAACTCGATCTCTCAACAAACCGGCCGTTGGGCTCAGTCCAACAAATCGTATCATCAAAAGGAGGAAATCTTAGAAGTCATCATCGACGACACCGACCCAAGCAAAGTCAACCGGATCAGTGCTTACCTTTCCAAAGACCTACGCAGTCAGGTCGTCGACTTTCTCAAACGAAACTCTTCCACTTTTGCCTGGGCAACCACGGACATGCGGGGTATCGATCCAACGATCATTACGCACGAGCTGAACGTCGATCCCACCTTTAAGCCGATCCGACAAAAACGACGCAAGCTTGGTCCTGAAAGATCGAAGGCGGTAAACGATGAAGTAGAACAACTACTCGCTGTCGGCTCAATCACCGAAGTATGATACCCTTAATGGCTTGCGAATCCCGTCGTGGTCAAGAAAAAGAACGGCAAATGGCGTGTCTGTGTCGACTTCACAGACCTTAATAAGGCACGCCCAAAAGATAGTTACCCACTCCCCCACATCGACAGACTGATTGAGTCAACCGCTGGCAACGAGCTCCTCACCTTTATGGACGCCTTTTCCGGTTACAATAAAAAAATGATGCATCTAGATGACAGCTAGAAAACGGCGTTTATCACTGACAGGGGGACGTACTGTTATAAGGTGATCCCCTTCGGGCTAAAGAACGCCGGTGCGACCTATCAAAGACTCATGAACAGAATGTTCGCTGACAGGCTGGGAACTTCGATGGAAGTGTATATCGACGATATGCTGGTCAAGTCACTCCACGCGACAGACCACCTGCAGGGTTGCTTCAAAACGCTCAACTAGTATGGCATGAAACTGAACCCAGCTAAATGCACCTTTGGCGTACTGTCAGGCGAATTCCTTGGCTACATCGTAACCCAGAGGGGAATCGAAGCCAACCCCAAACAGATCTCCGCCATACTTGACCTTCCCAGCCCGAAAAACAACAAGGAAGTTCAGCGGCTAACCGGTAGATTTGCGTCACTAAACAAATTCATATCTCGATCCACTGACAAATGCCTCCCGTTCTACGACTTGTTGCGAGGCAACAAAAAATTTGTCTGGGATGAGAAATGCGAAGAAGCATTCACTCAGCTGAAACAATATCTAACCTCTCCGCCCATACTATCTAAGCCCGAGAATGGTGACACTCTTGCGCTTTACGTCGCCGTCTCCCCAACGGCTGTCAGCATTTCCTCGTTCGGGACGACCACGACGAACAACGACCTATCTTCTATACAAACAAGCGTATGACCGACCCCAAAACTCGCTATCCCACCTTGGAAAAGATGGCTCTCGCCATCGTCGTCTCCTCAAGGAAACTCTGGCCGTACTTTCAATCTCATTCGATTGAAATACTAACGAACCAACCGCTACGCACAATCATGCAAAACACCAACCGATCCGGTTGTCTTTCTAAATGGGCGATTGAGCTCAGCCAGTACGATATCCTTTACAAGAACCGAACCGCTGCTAAATCTCAAGTACTAGCCGACTTCCTAATCGAGCTACCATCAGAGCTAAAGCAAGATCTAGACCTCCCAAACAACAACTGGATCTTGCATGTCGACGGCTCTTCCACCATCAAAGGATCTGGAGCTGGGGTGCAACTTCAGTCGCCCACCGGTGAACTGATTAGACAGTCTTTCGCGTTCGATTTTGTCGCTTCTAATAACGAAGCTGAATACGAATCCCTTATCGCCGGACTCCGACTCGCCAAAGTTGTGAAAGCAAAGCGACTAAGCGCCTATTGAGATTCTCAACTTGTCACTAGCCAGTTCACCGGCGAATACAACGCACGTAACCAGCGAATGGACGCCTATCTCAAAGTGGTCCAGTCACTCGCTAATGATTTTGAATTCTTCGAACTTACAAAGGTCCCTCGGGGGGAAAACGTATGCGCCGAGGCCCTCGCCGCTTCAGGAAGCAAACTCCGCAACCAAGTTAAGCGCACAATCCCGATTCACCGCATAGAGAAACCGAGCATCAACTTGCCCGACAAAAAAATCCCATGGTCACCTTGATTACTGAAGCCCCAAATGACAATCATAACCCGACTACCGAGCAGAATCCGGAACAGACCAGCCTCGACTGACGGACCGAGTTCATCGATTACCTTGCACATAACTCGCTACCCACGGAGAAGTGGGCGGCAAGATGACTTAAAGCGCGCAGTGCTCATTACGTTGCCATTGACGGGGAATTATATCGATGGACCGCAAATAAGGTATTGATCAAATGCGTCTCTGGCGATGCGATCCGGATAATAATGGCCGAAACGCACGATGGCGCTGCCGGTAATCATTCGGGAGGAAGGGCCCTAGCCCTCAAGGTTAAGAGCCTTGGTTTTTACTGGCCGGCTATGAACACCGATTGCAAAGAATATGCACGGCGTTGCGATATGTGTCAGTGACATGCTCCCGACATCCATCGTCCGACAGAATTATTACGGACGACCGCAACCCCCTACCCATTCATGCGATGGGGGATGGATATCATCGGACCTCTTCCCAGCTCCCGACAAAGACGATTTGTCCTAGTTCTAACCGAGTACTTCACAAAATGGGTGGAAGCGGAAGCATTCATCCAAGTTACCGACAAAGAAGTCCAACGTTTTGTTTGGAAAAACATTATCTGCCGACACGGTTTGCCATATGAAATTGTCACCGATAACGGCACTCAATTCATGTCGGGGAATTTCAAGAGCTTCTGCGAACGCTGGCGAATCCGCCTTAGTTCCTCAACACCCAGATATCCACAGGGCAATGGTCAGGCCGAATCCTCGAACAAACTAATCATCGACGGCATCAAGAAACGCCTCGACTTAAAAAAAGGAGCCTGGACTGACGAACTCGACGGGGTCCTATGGTCACACCGAACAACACCCCGGGGTGCGACGAAAGCCACCCCTTTCTCGCTAGCCCATGGAGTCGAAGCAATGGCGCCAGCCGAAGTAAACGTTACAAGCCTAAGATGCAGTAAAATCCCACACCTCGATACTCTCAATCGCGATATGCTGATGGACGCTCTGGACCAAATCGAAGAAAAGAGAGATCATGCTCTCCTGTGAATCCAAAACTACCAGCATCAGATAGAGAGCTATTATAACAAACACATTAAGTCGCGTCTTCTAGATCTCGGTGATCTTGTCTTACGCAAAGTATTCGAAAAGACTAAGGAATGGAAGGCATGCAAATTAGGGACGAACTGGGAAGGCCCCTACAAGATCATTGAAGTCGTCCAGCCTGGTGTCTATCGGTTGGAAACGTCTACAGGCGACCCGTGCCACGCGCATGGAACTAAAAAAACCTTAAAAAGTGCTACGAGTAAATGCGCCCGCAAGGCCACTTTTACCCGACCAAAAAAACAACGAGTAAATGCGCCCGCAAGGCCACTTTTACTCGACAAAAATGAATTGTGGATGGCTTGATCCCCTACCAGGGTACGTAGGCAGCCCCTCTTCTGGGTTCCAGCTATAATCACCACCCAATCTCTTTACAGTGAAAGTCGAAGACAATTCGACAAAGACAAGCGAATGCTACTCCCATAGGAGTCACTTTTGGTTGTCACCACCATGCTCACGACCAAGCAGAGGACTAAATCCACCAGGCTCTAGATCGTATATCAGCATTCACACTCGCCCAGAGGATTGTGTCCTGATCAGACACAAATCCGAGAGCAAAGACCGTATCACACTGATCAACGGTCCAGGAAATAATTCTCGTTCCCTTTGAAAATTTCTCAGCAGGTTTGGCCAACCGGAAGTTGACGAATTACTTCAGAAGCGGGACGAGAACCATTATTTCCCTTTGATCTCTATAGTATATAAAACGACGAAGGGAACTACTTCGATAATCTTAGTCGGTAAAACAACTAAATAGATTACTTCCATTGTAAATGTACTTCGATAATTCTGGTCGATAAACGACTAAACGAATTACTTCGATTAAAAACATACTTCGATAATCTTAGTCGGTAAAACGACTAAACGGATTACTTCGACAAAAAATTACTTCGATAATTCTGGTTGATAAACGACTAAACGAATTACTTTGATTAAAAACGTACTTCGATAATCTTGGTCGGTAGAACGATTAAACGTATTACTTCGATTAAAAATGTACTTCGATAATTCTAGTTGATAAATGACCAAACGGATTACTTCGACAAAAAATTTACTTTGATAACTCTGGTTGATACACAACCAAACGAATTACTTCAGCTAAAAGCACACTTCGATAATTCAATTCGATTGGCGACTTAATAACGTACTTCGGAAAAGAAAAGGAGAAGAGAGGCCCCGGGCCAAGGAGGCAGTGTACCGGAAACATTAATTCTTCATTAAGAATAAACAGGACATTGAGTAAGAACGTACAACAAGCAACGGGAATTTAAAGGCGACATAAAGGAAGAAAAAGAGGGCATAAAGCTAACAAGGTTCAAAAAGCAGGATGCACGCCATATCCGCAGAACTTAGTTGAAACTCCCCTCTCCAACTTGGTTACATGATTCAGAGGGACCCTTCAGAGCAACATGCATTGATTCTGGACCGCCAAACCCCTCAATCTGCTCTAACTCCTCATTTAGGGGCCTGGCTTTGTCGCTCTCTAACGGCTTCGCCAATCATTCGCTCAGCTCCAAATCAGAGTCCCCTGAAGTATCGGAGACATTGATTCCAGCATCGCCTCCGTCCGCCGCAACCCCACCAGGAGCGACTAACATGTCTTCAAGGTGTTCCCCAGTAGAATGCCTCGGAGTCCTAAGAGCCGATGCCGCCTCCTGATCGATCAGACCTGTGTTGGATCCAAACGGATCTATTCCAGCAAAAAGCTCCTTACTTGCGAATGGTGACTCAAGAACCAGGGGAGAAAGCGACAAGTCGGAGTCCGGTATGACTCCAACTTTTAAACGGGTCGCCTCTGCCTTGAACCTCTCCTCCTCCCCGGCAAAGAAGTCCACGGTCTCCTGCGGAATGTCGACATCCCATCGTTTAAGCATATGCAGAAATTTCCTCGTCCCAAACGCCTGGCTATAGAAGCACCGTGCAATGTCATAAGCATCGTAGTGCGACTCCCGCTCTCAAATTTTGTCGAACCGGCGGTTGCACTTCGCGATCATGGCTGCTTCAACCCTTGCTCGCTCGCGAGAAACCTCGAGGCTGCGGGAGTATCTAAGACGCGCAATCTCCCTCAAAGCTTCATCCTTCTCCCGTTTCAGCGCCTCCATGCCCGCCTTTAAAGCGGCGTTCTCTTCCCGGGCGCCTTCCACCTTGGTCGTCACTGCTTCAAACCTCTGCGCAAAATCACGTACCTCCTTCTCCAAAGTCGCGCCCCGACTAACCGCATCGTCCCGTTCTTTTTCCATCTCCTCAAGGGCGATCCTCGTCTCTTCCTACAGAGAGGCAATGCGTCTCTTCTTGGCCCGAACCTTCTTCTCGGCTTTTCCCAGCTGAGCGAACGTCATTTTTAGCTCAGAGTCATACTTCTCCACTAGAAAATTCATGCTACCGGTGGCCTGCAAAAAAAAAGGGGGGGGGGGAATTATCTTGGGGTACATAAAACAAAGCGAACCCATTTTGATTAATATAAAAAAAGGGGGGAAGGGGCCGAACTTACCAGCAGCTGGTTTCGAGCCGCGTCGACATAGGCGTCCCTAAACATCAAGGAGTCGGTATCGGGCAGATGATCGAGACCACCCCTGATCTGTTGAACCAGATTAGAACACTCCAAACCGTCGCAGATTAACGGCACACCAGCTTTGTATGAGAAGCTAACCTGGCGGAAAACGAAACTCTAGGCCTCCGAATGGAACACTTCCCCACGTCATCGAGTACCACCGGATCCTCCTTTGGCGGTGGCTCATGAACAACATGTGGGCTTGCGTCCATCCGAGCTTTCTCCCTATTCTTCCTCTTGAGAGGCGCAATTTCCTTCTCGGAAGAAGTATCTCCCCGCTTACGCGATGAAGTCCTCAATGTTTCATCCCGCTCCAGAGCATGGGAACTCCCCTCTGCGTCCGGGCCCGTATCCTCTCCCCGAGCCTGGGTGCCAACCGCAACGACTTCCAGTTCTCGCCGGGACGACTTCTTCTTTTTCTTTCGCTTTGGCCCTTCCTCCTGAACGTGTTCAGCGACACCAATCTCATTTTTCAATCCACCCCCGGCAGAAGAATCACCACGGGCTCTCTTGTCACTCAACTTGGTCGGTTTGGGATCCACACCCTCAAGATGGACTTCTGAGCGAGAAAACTTGCTGTTTGCCCCCTGGGAAGCATCTGCGGTGCGTGATCCGATGGGTTTACCCCGTCCAGCAAACCCATGAATCTAGGAGCCACCGAAGGAACGCCCAGCCAGCCCTCGATGACGACAGAAAGATCCGGAAGCGTCTTCATCTCCCGCATTATCTTTACTTGTTGTTGCTCCCCTTTCGAAAAAAACGCTAAGCGTTTCTTACCAGGACCAAATTTTACCAGGAGATCAGAAGCCCAGTCACCTATACGAGACGACAATCGATTAAACAAGGAGTTATTGACAAACCGAAAAAAAAATCGGAAGACAATTACCTTTTGAGATGCGATCTAAAGCCCGACGGATCCTCTCCTCACTGATGTCAGGCCAACGTTGATGGCTAAGTGCCACTATAGCCCTTGCGTCGTCAAAAAAGCGCGAGCCTCCCGGGTAATCGATCGTATTCGGATGGTTGACTGAAAAAAAAAATTGTTAGAACAACCAACCAAAATTCATCAAGTGACAGTTAGAATCTATCTACTGATGCGTCAGTTCCACAGAACCCGAAATTCGTCGTTCGGCGGCTCCTCAAAAGAGTAATCATCGGACTTGACAAATAAATAATATCGTTGCCAGTCCGGAGTCTTATGCGGATGGCCCGTGATCACGTTATAGTTCGACCGAATCTTGACCGAATACATCCCATCCGACATAGGCTTCACAAAACACAACTCTTCGAACATCCGAACGCTCATCGACACCTTGATCTCCGCGGCCATCACCATCAGGGCAACTGCTATGCGGAACGAGCCGTTCAGAAACTGACAGATGGCGACATCCCGACAAAACGCGTATGATGTGATCAGACGGGGGATAGGAAACCACAGCTTGGTGTCTTTCTGGAAGTATGACTCGTACACACATTGGTACCCCACCGGAGGTGACCACGGTCTCTGAGTGTACGTGGGAATGAGGAATGTCACACCCGCCGCATTGCAGTCTCTCGACAGCTTCTTCATGCTGCCCATTGTCGACCGAGTCCCCTGCACATTCTTCCAAGATTGCCCTTCCACCTCTTCGGGACGGAGCAACTCAGGAACTACCACCGGGAGTTCGACAAAAACTCCACCTGGGCAGTAACGCGTCGGGACAAAATCAGGGCCAATCGCCGAACCATCCAAATCACGGGATGTATCGGTTACATCCGTTGCTTCGCCGCTGCCGCTTTCGCTGCAAAAAAGCCTTTCCGCTTTGGCGACCAAAATTCTCTGAGATAGGGTCATATTCGCCGTGTCCATCATCGCGTCCCGATGGATATGACTCAAATCGTCGGGAATTCTCCTTCTAATTTCAGACCCATCTGAAGAATCCGAGGCAGGAGCAATCACCTTACCTTTCTCTTTCTATGACAACCTCTTTTTCGACGACATAACTACCGACAAAACGCTATTTAATCTACAACAGAATCTAGAGAGAGAAGCAGGGAGATAGAGAGAGAAAGTACCTTATTACGCAGAGAAGAATGAGAGGAACGGTCGAGCAGGGACTATTTATAAGGAGAGACGATATAATTAGATCCAACAAGGCCTAAATGGGCCGCAAAAAGCCCTTCAACCATGCGACTCTTCGACTTCCGACACAAATGGGCCCAAATTTGTCTCTGCGCCGGTTCGCCTTCCGGGGAAGAAAAAGAAAACAAGAAAACATCGCGAGAGGGCCGACTTACAGTCTTGTCCGAATAAAGGGAATACCCATCAGATACCTGCGGCGACAAAAACGATTGGGAGTAAATTGCGACATGACGACCCGACATTTCGACAAAATCCGTCCTAACACTGAAAGGAGACCAAACCAAGCGCCTCGTCCCAGAATGACACAGCGACGAGTTAACTCCATTGAAGCGGCAAACACGACGAGATAGTTCCAAGATGAACCGAACTAACTAGTCCTGAACCCGACATAAATTCATTGGGGCTAGCGACATCAACCACCAATGAACTGGGGGGACTTATTGTAGGAGGATTACCTCCACTTTAGGCCCATGAAATAGTCGGCCTGGTCCATCACCATTCACTCATTAGGGCCGGCTCCCGGCTAAAAGCCTTCGGCTCGGCTGCAGACTGCTTTTAGCCGGCTAAGGACGAGTAACGAGCGACTCTTCAAAGCCATCTGAAGAAACTCAGTTCGGGAGTATACTTGATCGGCCCGCTATCTGGCCCGACAAGCAAAACGGCCTATTAAGACAGTTGACCTAGGGTACCCTCAAAGTAGTATAAATGGAGGGTAGAAACCAAGATCAAAGGGGCAGTTCTTTATAAAGCACTAGTCACCTTCTCTAGTAATATACACTTTTGATATAAATAAAATTCTCTTGTGACAAACCCACTGACGAGTTTCAGTCATATTGTCTAGAACTTGGTTCAAACAAAAAGTTACCATCTTTTCTCAGATTTCAACAGCAAATAGTCACAAAATTTCATAATATCTTACAGAAAGATGATGTCTTTATCCCTTTCAGTAACTAATAGCCATTCTAATCATCGCTAAGAATTGCCTCAACAATGATCAGATCGTCTAGGAGATCCTAGTTAAGAGGCCCGACCAAGGCAGAGATCATCAAAGGTGGCGTGGTGAGCATCAGGTTGAGCGGAAGTTGCACTAGAGGCAGGCATCTACAACAGCCTGACAGGAGATCCTAGGGAAGAGAAACTCAAATTTCGTGAATGCGTGGCTGTATTCTCAGCCCTAAACTATTTATAAGGATCCGTATTAGTTTTGAAGCGCTTGAGGTTTTGATGCAAAGCGTGAATAGGGGAGATCGAGAGATAGGAAATGATAAACCGTTGAATTTTAAGTGAAAGGGGGATATAAAGAGATAGTGGGAGATGAAGAGATTAATGGAAAGGGCCAAAGGGGGATAAAAATTACACTGGTTCAGAGAGCAACGATTCATCGTTGAAGGTCAATTTTGGATGAAGCACATATTAAATGGAAAAGATATATTTGTAAAGTGTGCTTACGTATAAAGTAGGTTTCCTAAAAGCATCTCCAATGTATTACCCAATTTTTTACTCTAAAATGGTGTAACATCAAAATGGAGTTGAGTTTTACTCCAATGTATTACTCCATTTTTTACTCCAAAAATGTATATTCTTAAATAATTCTATATTTATGTAATTAATAATTATTAATAATACCTCATGCTTATAAAAATTTACCAATAAATCTCAAACTATCTTATGTTTACAGAAATTCCTTAAAAATAATTTATTTAAATTAAACATTTATTATTAAAAAGTACAAGAAATGATTAAAAAAAATAATACATATGTTGGTTCAATAACTATTATTAGGATATTTTCCCCACAAATTCTTAACTAATGCATTTCGTAATGAAAAATGAGTTACTTTATCTTTAATATTCCTAAATGGAGCAAGAAAATTTTGAAATCGTACATTTTCATCTTCTGCAATTTCAATATCTGGAGGTGGAGCTTCTCCTCCAATTTGATTGGTGCATCGAGTTCACGCTCATCCTCAATTATAATGTTATGTAAAATTATACGTGTAGTCATGATGTCATGTAACAAATTTTCTTCTAAAAAAGAACATGTCCTTTCACAATGGCAAAGCGTGACTGTAGAACTCCAAATGCATGTTTAACATCTTTCCAAATGCGATTTGCCGGATTATTAAATCTATTTTATGTTATTTTTATTTTATATTATTTATGTTTGTTTTTATAATTACTTTATGTATTTTGATGTAGAATATTAAATATTCTTTTGTAGAATATCCAATTATTTTCATGTTATTTTATTATTTTTAAATATTATTTAAATAAGAAATAAAAATGTTAAAGAATTAAAGGACTATATCATAGCCATTACTCCATTTTAGAGTTGAAAATAGAATGGGGTTGAAGTAGATTTTACTCCAAAATGATGTTTGGAAGAGAAAATGGAGTAGGGTTGGAGATGTCCTAAGGGTTATTGAGTAAGGTGTTCAAAATTCCTAATCGACAAAATAAATTAACTTATTTAGTTCTGTAGGACCCACCAAAAGTGATGACATGGATAGTCTAAATGGAGAGAAGATTGTGGCATTATATATATGATTTCATACAATTAGAAAGTTACACCGGGTTGCACAATTACTAATATGTACTAACGAACATTATATCAACTACTTGAATAATTTTTGGGTTTGAGTCTATAAGTAAGAACCAATTATTGATCAAAAAATCCAACTAACAATAATGATATCTGGAAAATTGATATACACAATTTAACTTAGGAGTTACGAGAATAATCTATGAGTTTGAGTCTTTAGTGATAATGGACTACTGATCAAAAAATCCAACTAACAATAATAATGTCCGGATAATTATATAGGTTAGCCAAGTTTATAGTGATAGTCGAATACTGATAAAAAAAATCCAACTAACAAGAATAATGTCCGGATAATTATTTAGGTTAGCCAACCATTGATCGAAAAAATCCAGCTAACATAAATGATATCCGGATAACTGAAATACACTACTTAACTTATTAGATATGACCTCTACGAGTTTGAGTCTATAGTGATAATCAAATATTGATCAACCAACTAACATAATAATGTCCGGATAATTATTTAAGTTAGCCGATCACTAACTTAAATCGAGTGTTCTGAGACGGCGAACCTCAATGTTACTCTCCGGAATCTCACCGGAGATGAGATTCCGACTTGTGAAGAAAGAAATGTTTTTAACTGAGAGACTGGTGCTGGTAAAACACCTGTGATTTCTCGTGAGAGGCAAGTGAAGTTGTGGACCATCACATAATCATACATCTACGGCATCTTCTTTATGCAAAATACCATTGTTTATATAGTTGATTTCTGTAAAAATTAAAATTATGTCAACTCCTAAATAGAGAAATAAATTCATGTGATGATGCGGTGTATTGATCGTTGCAGGAATGGTATACACGATATATGTTTTGCATGGTACGTATATTTGTATATGTAATGATCAAATCTCCAATACATACCGTCAATTAATGATGTCATATTGGTCAGTATTTGCTGGTTATTTTAGGCATGTACATGCTACATAAATACTTACGATGTTTATATATATATAAGTGATGATTGCATGTATGTCATCATTACAAAACTCTTAAACTTTCTCCGTAAACGACAAAGGAATAGGGGCACAGTGGTCATTTCTCAAGCTCTGGACATGGGCCTCACGGTTAGACTAACATTTCTTCCATCTTTACAAATTACCAACTTTGTTGGTATATACTATGCAAATCACTCTATCTTTTATCGGTGTGATTGTGCGAGGAAAGAATTTAGGCAAAGGGTGTATAATAGACATAATTTAATATGCCCTACAATCTAAGTTTATTCTAATATGCCCTGATATAAAAAAACCATATTTTTCTTTAAACTTAAATACAAAATGTAAACCGCCTTTAGTAAAATCATCTTATTACTGTCTCAACCTAATCTACCTGCCCCGACTCCACTCCTACCCTATCGGAGCCCCTAAACCCAACCCAATCTTTCTCCTTAGTTTTTTTTTTCATTTTATCCAAATTGCCTTTGAAAACCTAAAGCGATGAAAGCAAGGAAGGAACCAGCAACGAAGCAACTAAATCGACCATTTCACCTTGCTTCCATTCTCCTCCTCTCATCTTCTTTGTATATCTCAGAAGAAATACTTTTCATCTTCTCCGATGAAATCAACGAAATCAACTCCATATTCGTCTCCTCTCTCCCTCGTCGTCTTTGAAACCCGTGTAAGAGGTTTGGCCTTCACATATTTTTGGTTGATTTGTGTGCTTATTTGGCCATGCGAAATGTTGTCCTTTGGTTGTTAAGCCAAAATTTTATTATATGTGGTTGACTAATCGGGTTGATTATAAGAAAGTAATCTAATATGAGTTTTGATTTTGAGTTTGTCTAATCTGTTTATTTTAGGAAAGTAATCAATTGGTGTAAGCAAAAATTTGGGGTTGACTTTGGATAAAAACTTGAGTAATTTTTGTGTCAAAATTGTTAACTGAAAAGAAAAATTTGAATTGCAAATGTTTAAAACGATATGTGCAAATTTTTAAAACAATATATGTTTTAATTATGGGAAAACTATTGGGAAAGTGAATGTTTTGTTTAGATATTATGAAGATTGCATGTGTGTGTGCTTATAAAAATTAAATGCTCGGTTTTAAGAATAGGGAAACAAATCATTCTTGAGTTTGAGCATGAATTTAAGAATCATTGTTTTCAATGTTAAGGGGTTAGAATTTTTGGTTTGTTTTGATTGAATTTGTATTGAATGTTTGGTTTGTTTGGATATACACATGATCCTCATAATGACCAGGAAGAGGACTTCAGCCTATATACGTAGTAGGAGAAAGAAGAAGCCAGCAAGGGAAGAGGTTGTCCAACCTGTAGAAGGAGCACATGTAGAAGATTTTTTAGATGGGAACAATAATGATGATTTGTTTGCAACATCTGACGTCTGCGTTTCATATACAATTATTACATTGGTTCAAGTTTGATAAGTGTAACTTAATTCTAATAAGAAAATTTGGTATTACGGTGCGATTAGTAATTTGGGTTTTGTAAATAATATAATGTGTATGTGTTGCGGCCATCAAACCAGCAGCTCGTCAAGAGTCTCACCAAACTGCCCATACCAACCAGTGTAAAGGTTCCAGCGATATAGGTTCAGTCCAAGGAGAATATCTCAACATACAGAAGGTATTTTGGAGTGAAACCAATTTTAAAAGAAATTTTACTCATCAAGGAAGCACTGAGGCTTTGAAATTCAAAAAAAGATTCATGGACCAAGAAGTTATGGATTTTACAAAATGGAGGTTTCCCAACCATCCAGTTGCGAGGTTCAGCCTTTAGAAGTGAAGATCAGTCCAACCACGAAGCGGCCTTATCCAGGATCTAACATGGGATTCAAGAGGGGTTTATTATATTTCCATAATGATCGAAATCAGGAAGATTGGTCATGGGAAAACCAAGATGCAATCATTTTCCCAAAACCGGACAAACCGAAATCAATTGGGAAAAGTTTCCAACCAATTCGATTTGGCTCGAACCAAACCTTTCTCTGGGAGACAGGAGACACTCTTAGACATCCAGAAGGTATAAAACAAGTACTAGGCGTCCTAACAGGCTCCCCCATCTAGAAGATTAGGAAAATCCTCATTAACCTCCACTTGTCTAATTTGGAGTATTGGCAATTAATGGTGCAACAGGTACTTCTTCAGCTCCTGCACGAGTTTAGGACCCTCCAAGCCATCAAGAGGGTTCCCAGGAAGCTATCCTATCCTCTCAAACTGTCCATATTCAAAGGGAAACAATTTCCTCACTTGGAACCAAAGAATCCCACTAAAGGCTCCAACGACTATATTTTGATTTCTTGCTTTCTTTTTTGATTTGTTTCCTTTCTACTTATTTTAGAACGTTTTTAACCTTTGTCTCTGAGCATTATATAAGCTCCTATACGTCCATTGTAACCAGTACCCTCAATCATTGAGTTTATAAAAGTTTATTCAGTTTTTATCAAAGTGTTCTTTACATAAGATCGATTGTCTTTAGGATTCTAGTGTACAGGTTGTTTGTGGATTCATCAAACTTGAGGAACACAGATTGAGAGAGTCAATCACATCATGCCATCATCCCACCAGATTGAGAGATTCAATCAACCCATCATCCGCAAATCCCCTTCAAGTCCATCCTTTGATCAAGCTGAGAGTGATACACATCCAGCAGCTTGATTCCACCATATCTATCCTTTTACTTTATCTATTTTCATTTTTTAGTTCATAGCATAAACCGCATCTCATTTGATTTCCATTTGTTTCAGGTTTGCAAGGTAGATTCTAGTCATATCGATAAATCGATCATTCTTGGTCGATCCGATTCAAGCATCCATCCACAATCAGGACGACCCCCATTCTTGCTGTAACATTTTGGTATCAGAGCTTAACTTCCTGACTCAGGTGAAATCTATCCTTGCATCATATTTAGTTTTGCATTTGTTTGCATCCATAAACCGAAAATCCATAAAAACTGTCTTTTGTTTCAAGTTTTGTTTCTGAAATTTTTTGTTCTTGCTGTTCATCATCTTAGGAACCACGAAAAATAAAAAGAAAAATGTTTTTGATTCAGTTTACTTTCATTTAGTTTGGAAATTGTGTTAGTTCCCTTTTAATTTTCTTTTCATAAACCAAAACTGCCAAAAAAAAAAATTCTGCATTTTAAGTTGTTTCCATATTTTTCTCTTGCATATCAAGTTTAAATCAAAAAAGAAAAGAAAAGCATCCTAGTTAATTTTATGCCATATTAGTTGATATATTTCGTGCATATCATACCCTGCATCAGAAAAGAAAAAAAATCCTTTTAGCATAGTTTATATCATATCGGTCCAAACATTGCATAAGTTTCTGTTTAGTCTAAGTTGCATTATTTCCAATTCTCTTGCACGACCAGAACTTCCCCATACTTCACTTGATCTTTTGAGTTTGTTTGCAGGGATAAATGGGAGAGGCAGCACACTGCCAAGCCTTAATGGCTTCTCAAAAACAACTAATGGTTGGTATGCGAGAATTAGAAGATCAAATGGCTCGGTTGGAAGAAAGAAGCAATCTGTCTAGGAGAAAAACATAAGGCCAACGACCACAACCAGGAAAAAGAAGATTTGTGAATGCACCAGGCGATGCATATGTTGAGTCCAAGCCACCGGATCCTACATGGATCACCCCACAACCAACTTCTTACACTCATGAATACTTAACTCATTCTTATCATGATTATGATTGTGCTAATGATGTTAAGGTTTATTATTTTTCAGGAAGCAACAGGCCAGATGATTATCTATCATGGGAAAGAACCATGGATGATTGGTTTTCATACCATGGTGTGCCAAAGACTGAAAGGCTAGCTCATGCCATCAAAGAACTATCCGGAAGAGCATCCAAATGGTGGAAAAGTGTAGATAGCCCACAGTGGAAGAGTCATGGAAAGACTATCAGAATGTGGGAAGATCTTAAGTATGCCATGATTAGGAAGTATGTATCCTCACTTCCAACACCAGAGATTAGAGAAAGGTACCCAAGGAGGTATTCAAACCATGGGCCTAGAGAGGCAAAGAAAGTCGTGCAACAACAAGGCCATAGAAGCTTGATCCAACCAGACCAGATTCGGCCAAGCCAGAAGGAAACTGGTTTCTATGATCAACATACACATGATGAGGTCCCAAAGACCATGGAGAAGAAGAAATTTATCAGCCAAGAGACGTTGGCCAGACCCAAAGAACAACCAGCCAAACCGATAATTCAAGCAAAGGCTATGGTAAGTCCTATACTTTATACATTGGTTTATGAATCATCTCCCACTGGTATGATGCACTTGTATGTGTCCAAGGATGTTACTACAGGTCGTGATGAACATAAGGCCAAAGAAGAAGAGCCAAAAGTAGTAAACCATTCAAGGGACCACAAGAAGGTTCAATGCACATATCTGTCCATACCAACAAGCATGGAAAACACTGAACAAGGTAACTGTTCTTGTCCTAAAAATTTAAAAGATCAGACATGTTATAGATGTCATAAAAGAGGACACTTTGCTGTTACTTGTCCATCTAAGCAAGTATTGAAAGAAACATCATTAGAAGGAACTGAATTATCAAAAAAGAGTGATAGTTTTATTCAATCTGATTTGTTTGTTACAAATTCTAGTATAATGCACCTGGCTTTGTCAAAAGGTGTTGTAACATGAACCAAGGAGCATGAGCCCAAAGAAGAGGAAGTACCAGACGTCATCCTTGTGATGGACCAGGAGGAACACCAAGACACAATAGCACCCATGATGCTTAATGAAGCAAAGCCAGTCCTACAAATGTTCAACCAAGGTAAGTTTCTAACACCACCTTTGGATATTGGTTCTGACATGTGTGTTCTTGGTACAGGAAGAACAAAGGAAAGCTATATGCTTACTGAGGTTCAAAGGGAGGAACCAGACCATAAGTTCAGTCATGAACCACCACACAAGTGGAAATCGAAATTTGAACAATGTCTTGTTCAAATGCTAAGACCTAAGGTATGTTTCACATTATACCAGAATTTTATTATTAACTCCATGACAAGATTAATGCACTTGTCTTGTCAAAGAATATGTGAAATAGGTTCAGGAACCAGGGAGTACACTGCTCCAATGAAGGAAGAGCCAACCATGCTGTTAATTGGTGCTAGACAAGTACAAATGGTTGCTGAACCAAGGCAATTCAAGGCCAGCCTAAGCAAGGTAAATATCTCTAGTTTAAATTCGTCCTTACCACTTTATAAGGCAGACATCATGCACTTGTCTTTTACAAAGAGGTTTGATCCAGGAATACAAATAAGAGAAGAGTATGCAAACCAAGGACAAGAGTTGCAAAGAAGGCAGCCAACAAAAACAAGTTGTCCAAAGAAGAAAATAATTCCTCAACTTGTGGAAGCTATCAAAGTAAGTCTGGAAATTTCACATTATGTTTATCAGTGTCCAAACACAGATATAATGCACTTGCTTTTTGTCCAGAATGCTGAGATTATCTCAGGTTGCAAAGGAGAAAGCTCCAAAGACATCCCACCGGATGATCTTATGATGCTAGGAGAACCAACTCCAAGGAAGATCAGAAACATGGCCACAAAAACTTTGAAGAACCATCCAATCCAGAAGAGATGCAATGGCCATACCCATAGCAGAGGCGTGATCCTTTCACACCTTTTCAAAGAAGAGCCACCCGATGCACCATGCATCCCCAAACCAAAACTATACCAAGGTAAGGTTCTAGACTCTCAAAGGAGAATGAAACCTGACTTGCTCTATCTTGGTGAAGGTTATCCAGTTTTGAGGTCAAAACCTTTGCAAGAGGGAGGTAATGTTGTGGCCATCAAACCAGCAGCTCGTCCAGAGTCTCGCCAAACTGCCCATACCAACCAGTGTAGAGGTTCCAGCGATATAGGTTCAGTCCAAGGAGAATATCTCAACAACCATAAGGTATTTTGGAGTGAAACAAATTTTGAAAGAATCTTACTCACCAAGGAAATGCTTTGAAATTCAAGAAAATATTCACGGACCAAGAAGTTACGGGTTTTACAAAATGGAGGTTTCCCACCCATCCAGTTGCGAGGTTCAACCTTTAGAAGTGAAGATCAGTCCAACCACGAAGTGGCCTTATCCAGGATCTAAAATGGGCTTCAATATGGGTTTATAATATTTACATAATGACCGAAATCAGGAGGATTGGTTATGGGAAAACCAAGATGCAATCATTTCCCCAAAACCGGACAAACCGAAATATTTGGGGAAAGTTTCCAACCAATTCGATTTGGCTCGAACCAAACCTTTCTCTGGGAGACAGGAGACACTCTTAGACATCCAGAAGGTATAACAGAATTCCTAGGCGTCCTAACATGCTCCCCCATCCAGAGGGTTAGGAGAATCCTCATTAACCTCCACTTGCCTAATTTGGAGTCTTGGCAATTAATGGTGCAACAATTACTTCTTCAGCTCCTGCACGAGTTTAGGACCCTCCAAGCCATCAAGAGGGTTCCCAGGAAGCTATCCTATCCTCTCAAACCGTCCAGATCCAAAGGGAAACAATTTCCTCACTTGGAGCCAAAGAATCCCACTAAAGGCTCTAACGGCTATATTTTGATTTCTTGCTTTCTTTTTTGATTTGTTTCCTTTCTAATTATTTTAGATCGTTTGTAACCTTTTTCTCTGAGCATTATATAAGCTCCTATACGTCCATTGTAACCAGCACCCTCAATCATTCAGTTTATAAAAGTTTATTCAGTTTTTATCAAAGTGTTCTTTGCATAAAATCGATTGTCTTTAGGATTCTAGTGTGTGAAGTGCTTTAGTCCTATTGATTCATTGTCTTACAGTTTGTTTGTGGATTCATCAAACTTGAGGAACACAGATTGAGAGAGTCAATCACATCGTGCCATCATCCCACCAGATTGAGAGATTCAATCAACCCATCATCCGCAAATCCCCTTCAAGTCCATTCTTTGATCAAGCTGAGAGTGATACACATCCAGAAGCTTGATTCCACCATATCTATCCTTTTACTTTATCTATTTTCATTGTTTATTTCATAGCATAAACCGCATCTCATTTTGATTTCCATTTGTTTCAGGTTTGCAAGGTAGATTCTAGACATATCGATAAATCGATCATTCTTGGTCGATCCGATTTAAGCATCCATCCACAATCAGGACGACCCCCATTCTGGGCTGTAACAGTATGTGGCTTGCAAGAATGCCCTCATCTTAGAATGGAATGCCATGAATACCCAATAATTTACAAGGAATTGGGAACTTTTAAATTTGTGGATAGGCATTTTAAGATAAGACAGGAAACAACTATTAAAGTTGTGGAAGAGAATTTACCCTCTATGAGGGCATGTGGAGATGATTAATATGGTCGTGTTATACTTTCTTAGCACGCAAGTCAAAGATTAAAGGACCCATCAACGATTAGTATTAAGAATAGTGGATGAATAGACACTTGTAAAAGTCCGACTGACATTTGAGGACGTAACCCATAACTTTAAGCGTATGATGACTCATCTCAAGGGGAAAGCTGTGAAGACATACATGTCTCCCGGATGTATGATTTCTGTAGAGGTAATTTTATCCTTAAAAGTATAGTTTTGCTTGTTGTATGATTGATTGGCTGATATATTCTTTGTTTAGGTGCTGGAATTTGAATGTATTCCTGTTCTGAAAACTAAATATCGAGATCATGTAGCTGGTTGTAACATTGACTGTCACAAGATGTGCAAGAATTGGTTCAAATGTACCGGTATTAACGGCTATCCACTTGAAGATATATATGATACACTTTTAAAACTACTGTATGTATTTGTAATATTATTTTTACTCACATATACAATATGGTGTGAATGATAGTATTCTTTTTTTGTATTTTTAATGAGAGTGTATTGGTTCCTACACTGAATGAGGAAGTTCTGGTGGCACAAATTGTGGACACAGATCCAGAATATGAAACTGAAGACGGAGTAAGTGACATTTGGAACACATGGCTTGTTACTAAACAAAGAAGTATATAGTGTAAAGATTTATACGAGTTAGATATGGTGACAAGAGAGTTCCCTAAGCAGAAAAACAAAGATAGTGAAAAAATACATGGTTGATGGAGTATCCTCATCTAATCATGGGTTAATAAAAGTTTTGAAAGGTTTGGAAGAGATGTTGATGAAATCCATGCTGAAATGGGTGTAAAGATGGAGGCAATGGAAAAGAGATTTGATGGCATTGAAAAGAGCCAACATGTTTTGTAAAGGAAGGTCAGGAAGACAAACTTAATGGGCAAGAGGCTTGATGGCATTGAGAAAAAGCCAAGATGTTCTAGAAAAGAAGGTCATGAAGATTACAAAAAAAATGAAAGAGAAGGAGAATTTAAACAACGAGGGTTTCGAAAACCATAGCATGGATTTTGAATGGGATATGATGCCTTTTGACATAAGTAAATATAAGGAGGAGGTGTAGAAGAAGAAGGTCAGAGAGAACATGAGACTTAGGAAGAGAAAGCGGAAGAAAGCAACGAGATGGAAGCCGATGGAGAAGAGAAATAACTAAAGAAGAGGCTCTGCTTGATGAAAAAAAAGAACCTGAAGAAAACAAAGAAGAAGACACTTAGGTTGAAGAAGAGCTGCAGGTTGATAAAGAGAAAAAAGAAAAGCCTCCAATTGATGAACAGAAAAAAAAAGAACCTTGTGTTGAAGAAAAAAAAGAGCCCCAAGTTGATGAAGAAAAATAACCTGAAGAAGAGACAAAAAAATAGGCTTAGATTGAAGAGAGGAAACAAAAAGAAGGTGATAAAGCAGATGAGAAAGAATATGAGGCAAAAGCGAAATAAACTGAACTTGAGGAATGTGAGAAAAAAACTGATGAACCTGAGAAACTAGAGAGAAGGAGAGAAAGAGAGAAACAACATGAGGAAGAAAAGAGTAAGAAATACACGGAGGAAGAGTAACAAGGGTGGATACTCACCATTTGTAAGAGCAATGATGGAAATTTGACGTTCATACTTTGGAGAAAATAGATGAAGCTGTTGGAACATCTATAATTTGTTCTTTGTTGTGGGAAGCATCATATGTAAAAGTTCAAAGCGATGAACAAGAATGCATCTAAGAAAAGGGGTAGACTGAGAAAAGTTGAAATCCACAAAAGTACACAACGCCACTAGCAAAAGACGCCACTATCAAAAGACGCCACATGCACCATCGCAGTGGCTGCATGATCCTTTCACCGATGGGAAAACTAATGAGATCGATGGGCCAAAAAAGAACCCTAAAAAAAAGCTTAGAAGACTTCTGGGTTAATGTATTTTGGATGTTTATTATATATCTCAGCTTTTGTATGTTCAATATTTGGAAGTTTGTTGTTTTGAACTTATGTAGGATGGTATGTAAAATTTGGAAGTTTGTTCTTTTGAATTTCATGTATTGTATGGTTGTGTTGAAACAAGTTTGACTAGAGGAATAATATGTAATACTATGTGTAAAAAAGAAAATTTGGACTGCTAGGTTTTTAAATATTATTGTAAAATAATACACCTAAGACGTGTAAATATATTTAATACATGTGTAAAACTTGTAAAAGATATTTAACGCATGTTTTTTGTAACACACTCAAAACATGTCTAAAAATATTAAGGTAATATTATATTTATACACTGTTAATAATACTTTTGTAGCTTTCAATACCACGTGAAAAAATAAAAATAAAAACATTAATTGAACCAATGCATTTAGACAATTTTAGATAAACTACAAGAAAATGTGAGAGTTACGACTATCATTTACAACCACAAAGGTATAGTCGTAAATTAACGTCGAATTTACGTCTAACTTACGACTACGTGAGTCTTCGTCGTAAGTTAGACGTAGTTTTGCTACTAAAACATGCAGTCGTAAACTAGACGTAAAATAACATCTCATTTACGACTACATTAACCTCTAGTCGTAAACTAGTCGTAACATTACGACTAGTTTACATTGAACAGTTACCATCTGATTAACGACCAACTTACGAGAACAATAGTTGTACATTTGTAGTTAAGTTATGATCAAACGTAAATTCGTTGTAACATAAAACGTAAATTCGTTGTAACATTGTTACCTACAAAAATCAAAATTTCCCTATAAATATGATATTCTCCCTTATTCTTAAGAGGCACAAAGAAAAAAAACAAAAAAAAAAGTCTGGAAATATATATGAGCTTCGGAGTTGGATGTATGCGCATAAAGATTCAAGGGGAAGAGTAACAAACGAATTTCTCAACGGAGCAGAGATATTCATGTACCAGGCCGGACATACGTCTCTCACAAAGGAAACGGGTAAAATATTCTGTCTCTGTCATAAATGCAACAATACGAAGTTTGCTACAAGTGAAACGGTTTGGAAACATATAGTAAATAGATGATTTACTCCACATTACTATATCTGATTTAACCACGGAGAGGGTGATAATAGGAATGAAGCTAGTAGTAGTAATCAGGTTGAAAATGTTTGTAATAGAGATGAACCACATTTGCCTTCTGAAAATTACCTTCAAGAGGATCATATGGTAGATCATGATATGATGCATGATATGGTTACAAATGCATTTCGTGAAACAACATCAGTAATAGAGGAGGTCAAAAATGTAGAGGAGCCTAACTTGGATGCAAAAAGATTTTATGAAATGCTAGCAGCAGCTAATGAGCCAATTTATGAAGGTTGTAGAGAAGGTTTTTTTAAAAAATTATCATCGGCAGCTAGGATGATGAATATCAAAACTGATCATAACTTACATGAAGTTTGTATGAATACATGTGCTGAGTTGTTTAAAGAGTATTTGCCTGAACATAATTTGTGTGATGAATCTTATTATGAGATTCAGAAACTGGTTCATAGTCTTGGCTTACCTTCGGAGATGATTGATGTGTGTATAGACAATTGTATGATATACTGGGGAAAAGATGCAGAACTGTTAGAGTGTAAATTTTGCAAGAAGCCACGATATAAACCGCAAGGACATGGGCAGAATAGGGTGCCGTACCAGCGGATGTGGTACTTACCTATTAAAGATAGACTGAAGAGATTATATCAATCTGAAAAGACAGCAGCATTGATGAGATGGCATGTGGAACATACTCAGAAGGAAGGCGAGATCAATCATCCCTCTGATGCAAAAGCGTGGAAACACTTGAATTCGGTGTTGATCAGCAGGGACAAAAGTTTTCAGGGATGAAGAGTCATGACTGTCATGTGTTTATGCAACAACTTCTACCATTTGCATTTGCGGAGTTGCTTCCAAAAAATGTTCACGAAGCACTTGCAAGTAACAAAATAAAGTTATTATTACTTCTTGTTGGAAAAAAACTTATAAAAAGTATCTTACGTTGGCTTGTATATTATTTGTAGCATCAAAGCTTTTTTCAGAGATCTTAGTGCACACACCTTGATTGTAGATGTCATCAGACAACTTGATGAGAATATCCGGATCTTGATGTGCAATTTGGAGAAAAAATTTCTTTCGTCATTTTTTGACGTCATGGAACATCTAGTTATCCACCTTCCGTATGAGGCATTTCTTCGTGGACCTGTTCATAATGGATGGATGTATCCTTACATA
Organism: Moricandia moricandioides; assembly: GCA_905132885.1. Taxonomy (NCBI): domain Eukaryota; kingdom Viridiplantae; phylum Streptophyta; class Magnoliopsida; order Brassicales; family Brassicaceae; genus Moricandia; species Moricandia moricandioides. The sequence goes on from CAJHQQ010002975.1 coordinate 37,059, forward strand.
CGAGCCATAAAGTATTTGAATGGGAAAGCAAAAAATCTGGCAAGGGTGGAAGGTTCAACAGTTGCTGGGATTTTGAATGAGGTAACATCTCACTTCACGTCATACTACTTAATGTCGTACTACTTTGGGTCACAAGTCTGGACACGGAAAAGGACTACAAGCAGATATGATGATGATGGTGTTATGCCGACATATGTTGTTGAAGATGTTCCAGACATATTCTGACAGATTGGACGTCTAGGTGGGAAATTGAAAACAGTTTGGTGGTCGAGTATAGAAGAAGCTCACAGTGCCCACACATATATACTCCTTAATTGCAAGGAGACTGAGTCATTTGAAAGGTAATTAAAATTATTTTTGCCATTTAATTTTACCACACATATATACTCCTTAATTAATGATCATTTTGTTTAAAAAAAACGATTTCGTTGCCCATGTCGAAGAAGCTATACTAGGGATATCAACCAATGATCTCAGCAAAAGGAAAGACCAACACTTTGTGAAGTGGTTAAAAACGCAGGTATACATATTAACTAAAAATGTTATTTTATTATATAATTAGTGAAGTTATATATATATATATGTTGATGATCCAGGTTGATTATGATAATCCATTATATCCTCAGTGGTTTCACGAATTGATACAAGGTCCATTCCCTAAGGTCACCACAACATCTATGTATTTCACACGAGGCTACACTTTTCACACTTACGAATATGGAAGTCGGCGAGCAACAATGAACTATGGAGTATGTGTGAAAGGTGAGACAGATTTTTATGGAATCTTACAAGAGATCATCGAAGTGGAGTTCCCCGGCCTAGTGAAGCTGAAATGCGTTCTCTTCAAATGTGACTGGTTTGACCCCACAGTCAATAAAGGTGTTCGGTATAGCAAGTTTGGATTTGTTGATATTAATGCTACACGGAGGTAAAAGAAATTTGAACCCTACATATTGGAATCTCAAGCAAACCAAGTTTGTTTTATTCCATACCCGAGGATCAGACAATCTGGAATATCTTGGTTAGCCGCTATAAAAGTTACACCTCAGGGCCGAGTATTGACTGATGAACAATCGCCTTTACAAGAAGATTCCGTAAATGAAGTAGAAGTACATGAGCAAGATACAGATGATATCTTACTTGTTGATCCGCATAACCAAGGATATGAAGAACTTCCAAACGATGCAACGGACGAAGCCAATGAAGATGAATTTGAAGAAAATGATGATGTGGCTGATGTTTCTGATGACGAGTGATCGAGTTTGATTATGTTACAGCGTTTATGTTTTATTCTATTGTTAAACTCATTGTATTGCATTACAAATAATATATAACTTATCATCATGTTTGCTCAGTTATGAACTTATTTTTAAAAAAAAATTGATAAAAAAACTTTTTTAATCTTTGTACTTTGGGGTTTAGAAGTGTATATAACTTATGATGTTTGGGGTTTGGGTTTTGGGGTTTCGGTTTTAGGGTATAAAGAGAAATCGAAGCTAATTATTCGTAGACTTACAACTCAATAACGAATAATCTAGTAGTCTAGAGTCCCTATGTCGTAGATTTACATCTAACATACGACTAAGTTGGTGGATTGGTCCCAAATTAGTCGTAAATTACATCTACTTTACGACTAAACTGCTCGGCTGGTCCCTACTTAGTCGTAAATTTACATCTAACTTACTACTACACTGCTCGAATAGTCACTAATTGGTCGTAATGTGTTTCGAAATTTCCTATAAATACACATCAATTTCCTTCTCAAATCAGAGAAAAAAAATAATGAATATTTGAAACAGATTTTTAAATATATCTCCCATTGAGATTTATCAGACGTCTGGGGATTCCTCCGAAGAAATTGAATTTCAAGTTTCTTCGGTTGGATCCCCAGCATCTGATAGATATTTTAGGAGATATATTTGTGAATTGTTAAGAGAGATTTATCCCAGGCTTAGGGATAAATCTCATTCAAAAAATTTTGTATTACAATGGTAGTCCCTAGTTGGTCGTAAAGGTCTTCGTCCCTCATTTGTCCTAATTTTCTTCTTTACGACTATTAGTCCCTGATTGGTCATAAATTAAAAAATAATTTAGATCCTAATTGGTTGTAAAGTTACATCTCATTTACGACTAACACGAAAATTATATATATACTCGACCTCGCCGAAGCCATTTGGTTGCTCACTCCCTTCTCTCTAACAATGTCTCTCCTTCTCTCTAGGTATGTTTTTTTTTAGTTTTAGTTTTAGGTGGTTAGTTAGGTGATTAGATTAGGTTTGAAATTAGTTAGGATGGAATTAGAATAGGTTTGGATTATTTTTATATAATAAATTTAATTTTTTTATAACCATCCATGTTTTTTTTTTCAGATTGACGATATTGCTATGGCTGGCGGTAGAAAGAGACTTAGGAACCTTGCGCCTAGAAACTCGTACGGGAGTACCTTTCTCAGTCAGCTGGATCTATCAGCTTCTACCTCCGGCACATCATCCAGCCAAGACAATGTCCCTGAGAGCCAAATTCCTAGTGCTCCGTATGTGCCTCCACAGGCATACGACCATGTACCTCCATACTATCCGCAGTATGATGACACTGCTCTATACTATCCTCAGTATGATGAGCCTCTACATCAGCCCCGGTATGATCAGCATCATCCTCCACACCATCCTCAGCAGCAGTCTACTGCTCCTGCAGCTGCTCAGGCTCCTGCAGCTGCTCCGGCTCCTGCAGCTGTTCATCCCTATTTGATGGTGCCACCGAATGCACCATATGCAAGATATACAGTGGAAGACATTCTCCAGATGCCGGGACGAGAAGGTTTACGAATCATCGATCCAGATCGACCTGCCAACACTTATTGGTAATTTTTAATATATTAAAATTTTAATATTTTATATAACAATTATATATGTTGGTATAAATATATGTATTTTTTCAAATTTTGTAGGTTTTTGACAGAAAATTGTCTGAGACAGAGCGTTGGGGAGATCATCAGGTCAAACTTTCGGGAAACGCATCCGAACTGGTCTCTTAAACCGGAACACGTTCACGTGAATTGGCTCAATTGCTTCGCGGTTAGTTTTAAATATAATTTTATTTATTTTTTATTTAAAAATATTAATTTGATTAATTATGTTTTTTTTGCTCATGATTTTTTTTGTAGCAAAAATGGAATTGGTCCATTGTTGTCAACGAAACAGTGAAGGAAGAGTTCTACAAAAAGGCGATGGCTCACCTAAAGAACATTGTTGGCAATTGGAAGGAAAATTGGTGGATTATGGGGATGACACAAAAGAAACCTACCTCAGCAATGACGTTTGGACTGGCTTGAAGTCTTATTGGAATTTGCCTAAGTCAGTTCAAAGGTCTCTCACTTGCTCTACGACCCGGTTGACCCGTGCTGATGATGGTAACCTGCCAATAACGCATACTTACGGACAGACTCCACACGCCGGGAGGGAAATACAAATTGTAAGTCTTCGATCGTTCTTAATTTTTATTAAATATATATTAATTAAATATTTATTGAATGCGTGAGTTTAATTAAATTGATTTCTTTTAATATAGGCTGTCCAAGAAGGAGCACCACCATCTCTGGCCTGACTTTACAGGACGACACACCAGCATTCCAATGGCACGTTTGTGCATCCTCAAGCAGAGATGATCTACAACAGTGTAGAGGCTCGGATCCAGGAGGTCCAGACTCAGTTGTCGCAACAAAATCCGGAAGGTGCACCGGTCCAGCTGTCCACCATCGAACAAGACAAAATTTTGAGAAGGTAAAATATTCGATCTTTTAATTAAATTTGTGTTTATATACATTTTTAATATTTAATTTAGTTTTACATATGTACTAATTAATATTTATTCATTAATTGAAGGTTGCACCGAATAGAAAGCGACGTATAGTCGGGATCGGGACTGTGAACGATGTCCCGAGGGTGAGAGCTGAATACGCTGTAATAATGCAAGAAGATTCCTCTCTCCGGAGGGATTTGACAGCTGCCAACCGAGTCATAGACGAGCACAATGACAAGTTTTGGGCTATGGAAAATATGATCGATCTTATGCTACAGTCTAACCCAAACGTAAACCCGTCTCTTGCCTCTATGTGGCAGACTCTACGTCCAACCTCACCCCGACCCCACTCCGAAAGAGCAGGTGGATTTGGAGCGACTTGCCGATCAGCGTGGTTCCGAGATCTTCAACGAAATAAACCTTAATGCTTAGTTTTTTCTGTTTTAATTAATTTGTATTTTGAATATTTTTTATATTATGAATATTATTATATTTACGGATCGATATTTTATTTTAAATTTATCAATTTTAAAAAAATAAATTAAATTAAATTTAAATATTTGATTTTAATTAAAATATAAAATTCGTAAATAAATAATTCAGACGTAAGTTGGTCTCAAATTTACGACCATTGAACATCTGATTTTGATGTGAAATATTCGTTAATGTATGACTACATTACCTCTACTGATGATGTTTATCAGTTGTAAATTTACTACCAAGTGACAACTCAGTGTTACGTCACCTTTACGACTAACTGATTTACGACAAATTACGACCAATTGTATTACGACTAAGTTACGACCAAACCTATTATGACTAACTTACGACTAATGCCTGTAGTCGTAATATTAAGACCAATTTGCCTCTATAAATGATTTACGACCAGCCATTAACGACTAAACTGATTTGGAAGTTAGTTGGTCGTAATGCCCCTATTACGACTATGTTACTACTAATTATGTAGTCGTTAAAGACCTGTTTTCTTGTAGTGATCCTATATAACACTTAAGTGGAAAAACATTATGAAAATATGTATTTTGTGTGATTCACTTATTAAGGCTTTACTATCAAGTATCAACACATTAGTGATGTAAGTATAAGAAAGTTTTTTTGTAGAAATGATAAGTTTTCTAATAACTTAAGATTTTTAAAGAGTTTATGTATAATTTGATATATAACAAAATATATGGACATATATATGAGTTATATTTGCTAAAACTATATAATAAGACAAAAATATAGGGTTGAAATATACATAATAGATAATAGTACAAGGTAGTTCCAGTCGTCTTGTTACACATAGTAGTTCGAGTCAATCAAATAAACAATAGTAGTTCTAGTCGTCCAAATTACACATAGTCATAGTAGTACTAATGATACCTAATAAGTTAAAGCACAAGACACTTTACTTGGTCATTGCATAACCATTCTCACATTCAAACCATTCATACATACCCATGCCTCTCCTTTCTTTTACCATGCCCATTTCTATTCGTCATCCTCGGCCACGATATTCTATGAGTGATGGAAACCTTTGTTTTCGTGTGATTATTTTCTTCGTTTCAAATTTCGGGATACACTTGAAGTGCTCTAATTTCATAGGGTATAACCCAATCATTCATAGGAACAAAAAATATTATCCTATAGTACGCCAACGCCCATTGATACACCAAATAGTATTTCATACAAAATTTGTATTGATGGAGCTCCCTTCTTCGCTCAAGAACTTGTAAGCAGCTGCTGCATGTATACGTGGGAATTTTCCTATGTCAAAGCATCTGCAGCTGCAAGTTTTCGTATCCAAATTGACCATATGAACTTTTCACTATCAACTTAGCTAGTGTAGTTTACAGAATCATCTCAAAAATATTACTTGAGTGTTTAAAACCTTAGCTGAATTTCATCATGATTAAGAATCAGTTTGCATTCATCCCTACAAGACTCATAACAGACAATGTTCTCATAGCTCATGAACTAATGCATTTGCTTAATACTAGGAGTCTTAAGTATAAGTTCATGGCCTTTAAGCTTGACATTATAAGGATTTTGACAAGGTTGAATGGAAGTTTATTAATGCAATGATGGAAAATGGGTTTCTGCCACAAATGGAGGGACTGGATCATGAGATGCATCACTACGGTTTCTTATACTGTCTTTATCAGCGGTGAGCAATCAAGAGTCAATAAGCCACATAGAGGACTCATGCAAGCTGACCTTATTTCACATTGATTCTACATTATTTGCACTGAAGGCTTATCTAGATTGATCAAGCAAAGTATGCAAAGAAAAGAGAATCATGGGTTTAAGGCGTCTAGAAGTGGTCCTCTTGTCTCCCATTTATTGTTTGCAGATGACTCCTTGGTATTCTGAAAAGCTACAAAATAAGAAGAACGTAATATGGCACACATCCTCAACATTTATAGAGAGCTCTAGGGTAGGAAGTTAATTATACAAAGTCTGCAATCTCATTTGGTAAAGGTAACTTGAAACAAACCCAAGATCAGATTATAAAGGAACTTGATATTGTTAGGATTCATGGATTTAGTAAATACCTAGGATTCCTAGAAGAAATAAGCAAAAAAGGCACGAAGCTTTCAAATATATTATTAAGAGAATAAAGAACAAGTTGGAAAGTTTGTATTCCAGGTTTTTGTCTCTTGCATGTAATAAAGTATTACCGCAGGCATTAATAACTGCTCTATCTGCTTACACCATGTCTTGTTTTCTTTATCCTTAAGACCATTCTTAAATAAATAAGAAAAGCGATGAGAAGGTTCTGCTGGTCGGCAAACCTAGATAGAAAATCAATCCCTTGGATAGCCTAGGATAAGATTACGAACTAAAAAAGAGAGGATGTTTTGGGGTTTAGGGATATGTTAGCATTTAATAAAGCGCTCTTAGCTAAGCAAGCTTGGAGACTTATCACTCATCCCTCATCCCTGCTATCACGGGTCTATGAGGCAAAATATGTTAGAAAAACAGCTTTCTTTGAATCAAACACCTACCAAAATTCTAGCTATGCATGGAGAAGTATAATCCAAACCTACTGTTGATCAAAAAGGGAATAAAATGGGTAATAAGGTATGGAGAGAAAGTTAGAGTTTGAAGGATAATCGTCTTTCCTGGAGAAAATGGTTCATTTCCAATAGGTCCCGTGGCATAATTGTATCCATCCTTAATGATCAAGGATTTATTTATTTAAAGTACCAATCAGTGGAGCATATCAAAAATCAGAAGCTTGGATAGAGAAGAACATGTCAATAAAATCTTGACAATACGACCATGCTATACAGGAAATCAAGACATATTATCCTAGAGATATGGTGTAATGGGGACTTACACAGTCAAAACAGTATCATCTACAAAGGACTTACACAGTCAAAACAATATAATCTAAAAACGACTTACACAGTCGTGAAGAACAGTAAACTCATGTACGTATTTCAGCTCATGTAACTCTACGCAATAATATGTTAGCCACATTGTGGAGAATCAATTTCCGCCCAAAACTAAAATGTCATGGCGAAGATTTTTCATAATGGACTTCATTTAGAACAGAATGTAGATTTTGCAGCATTTTTTTAGTCTGCAGAGAGGACTCAGAAAGCATAAATCATATGTTATTACAATGTAGAGTAGCTTGGGAAATATGGTACCTTTCTCTAAATGAGGATAATTCTCAGATAATTAAACTGTTCTAGTACAGTTTCTGATCTCTTTCTTTATTGCTTCCAAAGGGTTTCAAGTGATCCACACGATACCACCCCTTTCTTTCGTGGGTGGAGGATATGGATGATGTAACCATGGCTGAATGGAAAGCTTGAAGATGAACCAGAGGCTAGAATGGAGCATAATGAGCTTATTTTGGCTACGAAAAACATGTCAAAAAGAATAATAAATATGTGGATCATATTCATGGATGAGTTAGGACTTTTATCAGCCCAAAAGAAATTCACAAACCAAGAAACCGAAGGAAGCAATGGTTTGTTTGGTTCATTATGAGTCAGAACCAAGCCAGGTCGAAATGTAAGTCAAGGAGTCAGCCAAAATAAATTGTTATTCAGTTCTCAAGACAATTTTAGTTTTAATTAAGTTTTTCTCAATTTCTACAATTTCAAGACTTCTTCTTCTTCTTCTTCTTCTTCTTCTTCTTCTTCTTCTTCTTCTTCTTCTTCTTCTTCTTCTTCTTCTTCTTCTTCTTCTTCTTCTTCTTCTTCTTCTTCTTCTTCTTCTTCTTCTTCTTCTTCTTCTTCTTCTTCTTCTTCTTCTTCTTCTTCTTCTTCTTCTTCTTCTTCTTCTTCTTCTTCTTCTTCTTCTTCTTCTTCTTCTTTCTTTCTTCTTCTTTCTTCTTCTTCTCTTCTTCTTTCTTCTTCTTCTCTTCTTCTTCTTCTTCTTCTTCTTCTTCTTCTTCTTCTTCTTCTTCTTCTTCTTCTTCTTCTTCTTCTTCTTCTTCTTCTTCTTCTTCTTCTTCTTCTTCTTCTTCTTCTAATTAAGTTTTTCTCAATTTCTACAATTTCAAGACTTCTTCTTCTTCTTCTTCTTCTTCTTCTTCTTCTTCTTCGTCTTCTTCTTCTTCTTCTTCTTCCTCCTTGGAGCTTAGTATCTGCCAAATTGTCAAAATTGTGATAATTGATAACCCAGAGAATTGCTTTGACAAGAAGAGACCTTTATAGACCAACTTCAAGTCCATATTTCTTGGTGAGTTCCTCAGCAGGAGAAGGAGGAGGGTTCTTCTTCTCATTCTCTTTGGATTTCTCCCGGACGGCTCTGCATCTGAAATTCTTCGTATTTGATCGAATTAAAGAGCAGAAACATTGGGGTTTAGGGTTTCTGGTGTTCCACAGGGAAGACGGAGGAGGGACTTGCAGAATCATCGCCATTGTTCTTATGTACATACATACCTTTTATTAGTTATCTTTTATATAATTTGGATTATGGAGAATTCATCTAGTATGTTCTTATATCTATAATATGAAAATATGAAATATCCATTTTCTAATTGTAATTTCGTTAGATTTCATCAAGCTTATCTATACTCCTCCATCTCATAATGTAACTGAAGATTCTTTAGCTGGAATTGGAAGATCATTCCATAGAAAAATGTTTTTCAATGGTCTTTCTATTCAGTTTGGCTATATTGGTCATCTCAAATTTACTTAATATAATGGCCTTTCATTGTCAAAAAATTGTAATCTCGTTTTGATGATAATAGAAACTTCAAAGCTCTTAAAACTCTCATTTTAAATTTTGCTTTAATGTTCTTCTAATTTTAGTTTTACATTGAATTATAGATAAACTAACTCAAATCTTTATAACTAATGATATTACAGTTAAATTCATGATAAAATTCATCCATCCAATGAGCCATCAGTTCTAATGGGGTTATGTACTTAACCCTACAATAAATCATGATTTCAAATTGCGAGCCCCAAAATTAGTATATTTGTTCTTTCGTCATCTATCTAGAACTATCCAAGTGTTTTAGAGGAAGTCGTGAAACTAAAGAAAACTAAAAGAAGCTGAGAAATGAAAAGAGAACAAATCAAAAAAAAATTTCTTCTTTCATCTCAAATTTGATATGGAAAGTGATGTACCTTTAAGTCGATTTTGGGAAGCGGCATGTCTCTCCCGATTCATGATAAAATATGGGTAGTCGTATTATTGTTAACTATGGCAGTAAAGAGAAGATAGGTAAGAAAAAAATGGAAAAAGAAGAACAAGAAAAGTAAAATGAAAATCCTCTTTCGAGAATAAAACAAGAACTTGGTACAAATGATGTTAGTTATGCTTCTTTATCAATAAGTTTGGCTTTCTATATTTTGTTAATCTTTATTACTTGCTAACATTGCAGTAAATTGAGAGCATTCTGATCGCATCTATGAAGCAGAAACTCTACTAGCTCGGATAACGATAAAAGCTTGACATTGATGATAAACGTGACACATGTTTTGATATTTGGATGCAGAGGATTCGTAAAGGATATGACGTAAGTTTTAAATAGATATACAACAAAGATATGTCTGACCGAAAAAATCCTCCCCTTGAGAATGTTGTGAATGAAAAAATATAGACCATTGAAATACCGTAGAACAGTGTTAAATTAAATTATTTGGTAGAACTCATTAATAGCATGAGAAAATATATGGGAGAATTGATGAAGAAAATCGAGGAAAAGGTAGAAGTGTATGATATCAGACTCGCACTATTGGAAGCTTATGTGAAAGAGCAATTAGATGGTAGGAATGAGTGTGCTGAGTAATCAGCAGAGGATGATCATGTTGAGGAAGTAGGTGAAGACCCATTATAGGGTGTGAAAAAGAAGAAAAAGAGTATTAAAAGGACAGTCCAAATCCTGGAAGACAACTTGAACAAAGCAACTACAAGGAAACAAAAAATGAGATAGTTGTACATGTATAAAACTTATGTTGTTGTTGTTTAATTTTGAACTACTAGTACAACTAAGTACAACTTTGTTGTTGCATTCATCTAAGTAAAACTATGGTCTTTGTTATTTTTATTTGAATTCATATTACTGGTAATACTAAAATTATGTTGTCTTACTTGTATAATAAGGTGAAACTATGGTGTTTGTTGTTTCTTATATGAATTTGTAATAATAGTAATAATAGGTAAAACTATGTTGTTTTACTAGTATAGCTAAGTGAAACTACGATTTTTGTTGTTTCATATTTGAATTTGCAATACTAGTAATACTAGGTGAAAATGTGTTGTATTACTAACTAGGTTAATGTTCACAAAATGTTAAGCACATATAACATAGATAAGTTCATTAGAGTTTACAACAAAGATAACAAACATAGATAAGGGTATGGCTAGGATTTGGGGGTATTCAGATCGGTCGGGTAAAACCCGTTCGGTTATGGTTCATATAGTAATTGGTAATATTTTGGTTCTGGTCCGAGTCAGTTCCAACCAGTTCTGGTTCAGTTTGGGTGTTAGACACAAATATTATATTTTTATTTTTATTTTTATTTTTACAGAATAAATAAATTAAAATGGTATATATATATATATATATATATATATATATATATATATATATATATATTAATAGAGAATGCTTTAAGATAGCCCTAAAAAAGTTTTTGTCACAAAAATAATTCTTAAGGAAAAAAATGACCAAAATAAATTTTATCAAAGGGTGTAAATATACATTTATACCCTTTGGGTTAACTAATCTAGACTTAGGGTTTAGACTTATGGGGTGGAGTTTTGGAGGTGAAATTTAAAATTTTGAAAAATAAATATTAATATTCTCAAAATAAAAAGGGTTATTTCGGTCATTTTTTCTTGAATGTTATTTTTGTGACAAGAACTTAAAAATGACTATTTGAGAGAATTTCCCTTGTTAATATGAAAGTAATTACAACAAAGTTGAAGTAGTAAGTGGTATTGCATGTGTTGCTTCGCCTTCCCAACTCGGATTCGACCCCCAATAGGCTTAATTCTGTGAATTTTAAACATTTACTTTGGTTTAAACGGGTGCCCGATCGGTTCCAGGTAAAAACCAAAACAAAACCCGATACCCATGTAAAATTTTTGTAATACCTACAGAGAAATACACTATGACCAAAACCAAATCCAGTTCAGGTATTTTGTTCCGGTTAAAAGTTGTAGGCGTAGATAAGAGAAAGAGATAAGGTACACAAAGTTCAACACACACAATAGAAGATATGATTTCAAACGGACACACATTTTGTTTTAAGAGAACCCTTGACTATTTTCTTCAGCATTGCAATCTCTTCGCATTTGTTCAATCTTAAATTGCAGTTTCCTTATTTCCTTCGCTTGGTCACCGGCGGCGTTATTTAACATAGTCGTGAAGACAACATATCCAAATGTGGTAGTCATCATTCTGGAGAACATATATCTACTTTGTATCACTTATATTCCAAAATCTCATGTACCATCACATATATAGTATAATCAATCAACAATTCTCATCTTAAACACTTTGCATACGAAGTATCACCTTAATTGTTTTCCGGTCTCTTCTATGATTGGTGCACCATAAGCACACTTTTTTGGTGTACCACAGTTTCCATCCAGCACTGCAAAAAGCCAATCATATTCTTTTTGAATTGTTTCTCATCCTGTAGCTAGGATCCATATATATATAGAGAGAGAGAGAGAGAGAGAGAGAGAGAGAGAGAGAGTTATGTTCGATTTTGTCGAGGTAATCTGAAATTTTTTCAAAGTTTGCCGAAATTTTTGAAATCTCACCAAAATTTTACTCTTATTACTCCAAAAGATCATGTCATAATATTTCACTAGGTTGTTGGTGAGATAGTTCGTGTCATAATATTTTACTTACCGTTTTTCCGAAAGCAAAGACTCACATCGAAATGGTTGGTTAGTAAATGAAAATGGTTTCAACATATAATAAAATTCAAATAGGAAACTTATATATGAAACACAAAACACTTTTCTAAATGCAATTTCTTGCGTTATTTGATTAATCTTGCAGGCTATTTGAAACCAAAAGGTTGGAAAGTTGTGACATGAATGTCCACATGGACCCCTAAGTCTACTCGGATCCTAGAAAATTTTATCCTTCTAGATGGGATGTAAGTTGGATTTCTCGCATCATGCTTTTTTTTTTCTTCCAAAGAAATTTTCATTTTGAATATTTGGAGCAAGAGATAACATAGTATGGTTGTGTTTTTTATAGAAAGACTTCGTACCAAAAGATGTTGCATTCCTTTCTTTTGGTGCTGGAAGCCATTTATGCTCAGGAAAATCTCTCTAAATTCGAAATTCGGAATAGTACTCATATCCCCCGCATGAGACTTCAAGAGCCGTAAGATGCAACTTCAAGGCGACTAACAAAAAAAAGCGAGTACGAAGCCTTAATTTTGGAACTCACGCTCACTAAACAAATGGGGGCAAACAATATTCATGTCTTCAACAATTCTCAGCTGGATATCAATCAAATTCATAGAGAATATCACGCTAAAGACGCCTGGATGATCAAATACTTGGCAATTGCTAAGCGCTTTATTGAGGCGTTCCAAAGCTGCAATCTCGCCCAGATTCCCAATGAACAGAATTCCCAGGCTGACACTTTGGAAAATCTCAGGTCCGCCCTAGAGACAAAGAGCCAAATGAGTGTCCCCTGCTATTGCTCCAATGGCCAACAACGGAGGAAGTCACACCTGTGAGAATTTCAACCATCGAAGACGAAAAACCTTGATGACCCATATCATCAAATATCTAGAAACTGATACTCTTCCAGACAATCGCAACGAAGACATGAGGATTAAAAACCATGTGGCGAAATACTGCCAATCTCGCATAATATTTTTCTGAAGATTTTTCTATGGCCCCTACTTGCATTGTATCACGATGAGACATGCCAAGATGATACTCGAAGTATTGCAAGAAGGGGAATGTCAATCCCATTCCAGTGGATGCAGCCTAGTACTCCGAGCCAGAAGAGTTGGGTACTATTCGCCCACAATGGCGAAAGACACCAACCGACAAGCAAAGCACTACGATCAATGCCAAACACACACACAATTCTCCAGGCTCCCTCCGGAAAACTTGAAGTCCATAAACTCTCCCTGGTCGTTTAGAAAATGTGGCATGGACATAGTAAGAAAACTACCGATGGCACCGGGGCAAAAAGTCTTTCTCATAGTCATAATTGACTACTTCTCTTGGTGTAAGCAGATGCGTTGAGCAGGATAACAAACTTCCAAATAAGGAATTTCCTCTAGGCTAATGTTATCTTCAGATTCAGTCCCATAGGAGATTGTCACTGACAACGGACCCAGTTCACTAGCCTTAATTTCAAGGAATTTTTTAGGAATTGGGGTATAAAGCTAATCTTTGCCACACCACAAACACCCTCAATCCAATATGAAAGTGGAATTAACCAACAAAACGGTGATAAACATGCTAAAGAAACAACCTGGAGGATGCCTAGAGAAGATGGGCAGAAGAGCTACATGGAGTTTTCTGGGCCTACCGAACTACAACAAATACAACCACCCGGGAAACACCTTACTCCCTAGTCTATGGCATGGAAGCGGTCCTCTCCACCGAGGTACATGTCATGATGGTCATATCCGAGCCTCTTTCTCTAGAAGCAAATGAGGAGTTAATGACTCTAGACGTTGATCTACTAGACAAAAAGAGAGAGAGAGTCAACTAGAATAAGGAACTGGGTTCTACCAGCAAAAATCACGAGGAGATTACAATACGAATGTCAGAGCCAAAACCTTCCAGCAAGGAGATTGGGTCCTTCAACGAGTATTCGACAATACTACAGAAAAGTCAGCAGGAAATATCGTCCCCGGATGAGAAGGACCCTATAAGGTAATCGAGGTACACGGAGCAGAGGATTATAGGCTGCAAGACAGCAATGGCAAGACCCAGCCAAACTATTGGAATGTCTTGCATCTCAAAACTTATCATATCTAATAAGATCTCAGGATCATGCTTTCTATTACTTTATTATTTAAACAATTGGTTACTATCCTATTTATGCTCAACTTCTTCGGACTAATTTTATCTAATAAAGTATGAGTTTCGGCTAAGGGAGAAACAAAAACACCAACCTACTTAATAGGGCAAAAGAACTGGATCAAGTCTAAACTGACTTTTGATCCTGAAAAATCCTTCGAGTGGTACGACTACAATAATGACGATATATGACTTAAGCATGAATAGGCCCGCACAAGCCTGGGTATACTGTCAAAATATATACCTCATGCATAAATAATCCCAGGATTTATACATGGACAAAAAATTTGCAAAGTTCCGAATTTCGGGAGCACCCTAATATCTCTGCTTATCCAAACGTGGGAAGCATTAAGACTGATGATCGTCTAACCTTTATAAGGGTCTAAGTCACACTAGCACAAGAAAAAAAGAATGACATGAGCTTTCCTGCATGAAGCATAGTACAACACCATAAGACGTTGATAGAGGTCTACTTCCAAGTGGCAGAGCGCATCATCAATATCAATATCGATAGGATCCTTTATACGGGATGCTAAACACTATACTAAGACATGGAACCTCTGGGTATATATATATATATTCCCTACGCAGCCGTTCACCTTCTTCAAATATCAATAAGTTTCGCAATTTTTGAATTTTTGGAATGTAATTCTTTATGCATTATTCTGAAAACATCCATGGAGATATCCAAGTTCGTAGGGTGAAACAGAGCAACACCGAGTGTCTAGATGTACTTGCTTCATACCAGACCACTAATAATTGCTAAGAATCAGTTACTAGTAAAACATGAATCTCATCTTCTCCATTAAGCTTTAATGAGATGTTGTTATATTGAGTTTAGCCTTTCTTTGGTTATAAATTGCATCAGACTATTTACTATGTTCCATTAAACATAGATCTTTCTCTCTTCGATTGGTATATAACATTATAAAACTCTTTGATATAAAACTGTTTTGATAAATGACAATTTTAAAAGCAATTACTTGATTATAAAGTTAACCGCAGCATTTACAAAATTTCAATCTGAAAATTAACATGTTTTATCACATTATACATATTTTTTGGATTTAATTAACTCAAAATAAAAGCTAATAATGGTTTTTAAGAAATCAAAGATAAATATGAAATAAACTAGGATATTGTAATAAATATTAATAAAATTGATAATTATCCCACTTTGCTGTCCAATATTTATTTCCACTCTTTTTTAAACACATCTATTTCCACTCTAAGAGGGAAAAAGTAAACAACATTGAGTCTTTTGGATATTGAGCATTTCATAATATTATCAACTGCCAAGGTGAACGGCTGCGTAGGGAATATATATATATATATACCCGGAGGTCCGTATCTTAGTATAGTGTTTAGCATCCCGTATAAAGGATCCTATCGATATTGATATTGATTGATGCGCTCTGCCACTTGGAAGTAGACCTCTATCAACGTTCTTATGGTGTTGTACTATGCTTCATGCAGGAAAGCTCATGTCATTCTTTTTTTTCTCGTGCTAGTGTGACTTAGACCCTTATAAAGGTTAGACGATCATCAGTCTTAATGCTTCCCACGTTTGGATAAGCAGAGATATTTAGGGTGCTCTCCGAACATCTCGGATACTTTGCACATATTTTGTGCCATGTTCATAAACTCACTGGGATTAGCTTATTGCGTCACATCAGCGCAACCAAAGTACTATTATTTTTACAGACAACCAAGGGCTTGGCGCGGGCATCGTCTATATCATGCCTTAAGAGAGTCATCTTCTTAAGTACTTCGTCATCCCATTTTCCGGCAAGATGTCTTCTACATGGTACTACCACATTTTGAAATCATTCTTGTAAGAATCTTGACTCTCCACCTTCCTTGTGTCCTTGTGCCCCTTTTAATGGTTGTTTTTGTTTCTCCCCTTAGCCGAATAACTTCCATACTTTTACTCTTCGAGTAAAAAATTAGTCCAAGACACTCCGTAAGGCAAAAACGGTCACATAGTATAACCAATTGCGTTTAAATCTCAAATAAAGTGAATAGAAAGCATGCATCCTGAAGGATAGCTCTATTAACCGTAATGATAAGGTTTTGAGATGGCAAAGACATTCCCTCGCCTCCGTTCATTCCCC
>CAJHQQ010002976.1:0-53447 GCA_905132885.1 Moricandia moricandioides
CTTGGTTTCGTTGAAGATTTTAGGAAGTGACACATGTCCAAAAACGCCTCTACATAAATGATGATGTAGATACCTGTGGAGAGCTTTAAGACAAATTTATTGTTATAGATTTTACACACGTATGTGTGTGTGTGTTAGGCCTGTCCTTAGGCATCCGGTTCTCAGTTCTGATTCCAATTAGGTTTTGCGGTTCTTTGGTTCCAGAGGTTTAGGATCCGTTCGAGTATTAAGAAAATTTGATTTAATTTTGTTTTTTTTGGTTCTTGGTTCGGTTTGGGTACCAAAATAATTAGTTGTTAAGTGCTATCTAACGAATGCAAAATATTGTTCCAAAAATATCCTTCATAAATTTTGGAAAAAAGCTAAAAAATACGGTGTCATTCCTTCTGATACTTGTGGTGTGTCCGCGCTTCGTACGAGTTGTTTGATATTTGTGTTATTTACATGTGTATTTCGTTTGGTTGATTTAGTGTTTCTTAAGAAATGAATTTGATGTATCTGATATTGGTGTGGAAGCGACATTATTGTTTTACTGTGATCTGATTTCTTCGGGTAAATAGTAAAATCATTATTTAGTGGACAAGTTTTCAGTTCACCTTTGACCTATTGTGTTTACTAAGGTATTGTACAAATGTACAGTTGACAAGATATATATATGTTTCAGTAAGATGAGACTGCAAATAAACATTGTAAAAGAGGAGATGTCAAAAAAAAATTTGAAAGAAGAAAGTTTTTTCATTTGTGTTCAACATAAGCTCTGAAAATAATTGTTATTGGTAGAATACATAAAATTTATTGGGAATTGAAGTATTTGGTTAAGATTAGAAAGTAATTAACCACATATTAAATAAAGTAAATGTACTTAGTCATTTGTTTATAGAGATAGCTTTGCTGGGGCACTTGTTAGTATTGTTTGGATGGCAAAATATTGTAGCTTTCGTTGCTTTTAAAGCATATAAGTAGAGGTTAAATACTCGAGCTTAGGTTGATTGGTATAAGTTAAGGAAGTAAATTAATGATTGGGCAAATGTGTTTGATGACATTACTCTCTTCTTTTATCAAACGGTTTGATTAAAATCCATAATAATTCTCATAACTTAAAACACGCTATGTGAGTACTGGCATAAAAATATAAATGCAAACTTTATATTTATTAACTGGTTTTCTAAAGTTGGTTTTGGAAATCATGCAACTTGAAATCTGACAATCTACACTAAAAAAACATAGACGAACGCAATTGAATGTAAATTACCAATGTATATTGTTATACACTATAACTGAGTTTGAAAGCCTGCATAAAACTTGACCAGATAAAATGAGTTCATGAACTGAATCTGATATATACACACACACACACACACACACACACACATATATATATATATAGTATTTATAGTTATGGACTTTACCAAAACCGAATCTAACCCCGAATAAATATCCGCAATTATCCGAAAATTTCAAAATCCAAAAAATAAACTCATATTTAATATTCAAAATACTCTTAAGGTATAATTGAATACCAAAAATATACTAATATTTAGTTTAATATAACTTTTTAGTATTTTTCAGTATTCATATATTATGTTTATATTTTTCCTACCATTTATGAATCATGCCTTCGAGATTTTGTTTTTGTAAATTGTTTAACTTGTTAAGTTTATGATCTAAACTGTTTATTTTTGAATCTCAAACAAATATTTGGACAACTGAAACTCGATGCAGAACCAAATTCAAAACGGGTTTAATTAAGTTTGTGATATAATACTATATCTGAACCAAGTCGAGAAAACATGAACTGAATCCGAACAAAACTTTAAAGTACCCGAATGGAATGAAAATTTATACTTTAAAGAACTGAAATATGATTGAACCCAAATCGAACCCGATCAAATACCTTAACGTACACACCTACCAACATGATACGCAAGAGACATGATCTATAACTTTCTAACCTGAGGCAATGGGCTTTGACTAAATAGGCCTTACAATTGGCCCTTTCCCGTCCTTGCGGATGAAAGATTATAGAAATGCATCATCTCGTCCAACGGTCGAATTGACGCTCAGAGGAGGGAGAGAGAGATGAGAGAGAAAATACGAAGAAGAGATCCAAATCCCAAAACCCTAGATCCCATAGGCGAGGATAATTCATCGTGTGTAGTCACTTGAAAAGAAGAAAAAGGGTTCTTTGCCTGCTAGTGCCACATATTGACCTCCATTAGCCCTTGTTACCAAGGTCACACTTATATTGGGTACTACTACTTTCTCTCCTTTGATTTGTTCTTTTATGATGTTTTTGATTTGCTTGTCTGATCAAATTGGCTACTCCGTTTTGTGAAATCTGAAAAGTCAGATTGATTAGTTGTATATCCGTTGTTTTTGCTTTCTTTGTTTGAATTAGACGTAAAAGTCACGGCTTTCTTTCATGGTCATGATCTGTTGATGCTAAAAATGAAATACTATTGAAGGTGGTTCAGAACACGGTCTGGTTTTGCAGGTTCACGGTAAACGCAAAGCGGAGAATTAGGCAGCACAATGGAGAGATTAGGAGTGGTGCATATAGAACAAATAAGAAACGTCCATAGGAGATGGTCCTCTGTATCTACTGTGTCCCCATCACTGTCTCTGCCTTTCAGGTCTCTTTCTTTTCATTTAAATATCTTAAAATGTAAAAGTAACTCTTTTTTTCTAAAGTCTCGGTTGGTTATATTTTACATATTCGATTTGGTTCCATCATTTTGTTTTTTTTTGACCAAGTTTCTTCATTTTTTTTCTTACTAAATTTTAAAAGCGTGAACTTGGTAACTAAAAAAGAAAAAAATGTCTGTAAAATTCTTTTCTTTCAGATATATAAAAGTGGTGGAAACAAATGAGATAGTTATATACAACATAAAACTCTGATTGCATCTGTAACAAACATGTATTCTACCAATATTTTTAGATTTAAAAGAAAACATAAAGATGAAGCAACTGAAAGCTATTATGGCCATGAAGCAATAAGCAATCCATGCCAAGATACACAAAACCAACAGTGAGTTATTCATACATCCCTAACCTGATTATCTGCTGCACAAGTTGATCAAATCTATAAAACTAATAGGATAGATTTTAGAAGAACAATGAAAGAAACATATTAAGCAAGCTCTTGTTTAAAAATCTTAAGCACTGAGTATATTCAGCAAGCTCTTGCTTACGACATTTTACCAATCCCAACTTTCCCATAAGGTTCTCTGATCGTAACTCGTAAGTCTTATCAAGATCCATATAAACTCTAATGAGCAAAGGGGATTCAGATGGCAAGTCATGAAAAATATAAAGATAAGGTATACCTTCACAATTGAGTTGGTTACAACTTCGGTATCTTAACTTTGCCTCTTCATTAACAATATATGTATCACAAACTCAATCAGAAACCCAGCAATTAGAAGCAGATTCTTGTTTAAAAGATGGGAACACTAACTAATCAAAAGCATTATATCTACAATCTGCTAAATGGATTTCTACTATTGCTCAATTTCCTTCCAAGATCAAGCACCCATAGATATCAAATTCAGTTTACAATACGAACATAACTATTACGCAGACAATAACACACCATCTCTCCTAGACCAATACCAAATCCAAAATTGGCCTAAATCAAGTCAGAGACAAAACCTAGTCAAAATGCTTATATGAATGGCTCATCAAGAACAATAAGGGCTAACTCAAAACAGAAGCATGCCAGACATGTGAAGGTTTAAAAAATACATACACTTCACCAAAAATAGTGCTGAAGATAGCTTTTTCAGGAATCTTATTCCATCTGCAAAAAAAAAATCAAAACTTCACTTGACATATCAATTAAAAGGGAAAGCTTTTTATTGATGTGAAGCTGATTCAGAGAATATGTATTTGTGCAACAATTGATAACCAAATAAAACAACAAAGAGGTTCAGGTCATTTCAACAACAACAAACAAAAGGACGAGGTGGTTATGAAAAAAGGATTTTAAATTTTTACCTGGAGGAACATTATCAGGACCCCTGGTCTTTAAGAGATTGGTGTTATTCTTTATCAAACATTTGTAAACATCATGACATCTACAAAAGAAAGAAAATTACCTTATTTTGAAATTACGTAAGCCAGTAATAAGAATAAATCAAATTCAGTATGCTCATAAAACACCCTAAGGTGCTCGAAGGTATTGAGTCGTTGGACGCTAATGGAGGCCCGAGAATCAGAGTTGCATGTGATCAATGAAAAGCATCAGAACATTAATCTTAGTTTTGTTTCTAAACGTAATTAATCGTGATGGCAGCGTCCGACTTTCAGATCAGTAAAGAGAGTGTATGAAATCGCCATCGTCGGAATCGGGTGCTAAAACAAAAGATTCTTCTCGATATCATTTGAGTTGCACTCTCCATGGCTGAAAGGTGAGATATACTCCACGCTTCAAGCATTTACTGTAGGAAACGAAGAGGCCGATTGAATCCTTCCCAGTAGGAGGAGACGGCTAATCACGCTAAAACCTGGAGTTAAACATGTATTAATGAGAGGCTAAGACGCTACGGAGATCGAAACGGTGCTTTAGGGTCCATATTAGGAAGAAGAAGCTTAATACACTGGTGGGCTTGGCTTAATGTTTCCACAGGCCCAATCAGAAGATGTATAGCCTAGTCCTATTTACAGACGATATAACTGAGACGCGAGTTGTTTTGGGGAATAGCTGACGTGTCGTAAAATGCCCCACCCACCCTGCTGACGTGGACGCAGGAAAAAGGAGACAACCCTCCTTTATTGTAATAGATTCCACATAGATCAAATGTTAGTTTCAAATTTGTCCTTAAGTTTTAATATTATAGACTAGCCTACGAACCCCGCTAAATGCATTTTTTTAATGACCATCTAAATAATATTGAAATACGGTGTCACCTAGATTGATCTTACATTTAATATGATCTATTGTGTTCCCCCGATCCCTGTAGATTCGATCCCTAAGTACTACATCCGATCTATTATCTTAGAGAGTTGGCTCTAGCGTTAATTTGAGCTTGTGTCAGAGTAACCCCGCACGCGTAGATCGGGAGACGGATTGTTTCTAACATTACTTCAGAATGCACATTGAAACCGGTGAGGGACCGAGAGGATGGCTTCATGTCCCAAAGATTGTCTCCCATCTTTTCCAGGGTGTCGCAGAAGATGAGATCAACCGAGCTACCAGTGTTGATCAGAAATTTGGTGAATTCACAATCTCTGATCCCAAGCTCCACGAGGAGGTGGTCGTTGTGCGGCATATGAACGCCGATAGAGTCTTCGGCTGAAAAAGTCATATGAGGATCATTCTCTGGCTTAGAAAGCCATTTTTGTGCAGTAACTGCTTTTCATTGAAAATCTTTGACTTATCGGACCAAATTGCTGCACGGGGGAGAGCCACCCATGATTGTGTTCAGTTTTAGTTGTCGCTTGGTCCGCTTGGCTTGCAGCTGAGATCGCAGATCGCTCGACTGTTTCTCAATGTTTGGCTGACCGGGTTCTCGTGTGCCCCGTGCTTTTGACTTATCAAGGTGATGTCGTAAGTCGGAGGCCTTTGGTCAGTTAAGCTTAATTCTTAGGTCATCGAATTTTGAGTTGAGCTTGTCCCTGTGATCGTTTCCTCGGGAACTAACAAACTCGAGGCCATCTTGTGATCGAGTTCTTGATCGGGGAGAGCGTCAGGAAGATCTAATTTTTGCACCTTCGTACTATCGACCGTGGTACATAGATCCGTCGAATTCCGTGAGCTTTTGCTTGTTTGTTTGGATTGGCGAGTAAGGAGATCACACAGATCTCATGGCTTCAACTCATCGTCGGATGAGGTCTCTGTTCCAACTATGATTACTTGAGTGTGCTTTCTGTTTCTTGGCTGTTCCACAATAGAACGTGTATCCTCTCGGTCTCGAGAAACGGATTTTTCACCGCCTGGCTGGGATTCTTCCTGTACGGCTTTGTATTCAGACTTCTAGGCCTTATTTTCCCTTTTCTTGCTCCAACTCTTGCTGTTTTTCGGTCATTTTTAGGAGGTTCGACCTTTGCGTCGCCACTGTTGAATGTTGCAAGTAAGGCTTCCTGGAGCTATTTTCATTCCTTCATTTCATGTCCTTTGACTTTATGGTACTCGCAAAATTTTTCTAGATCGACAAAGCTAGATCGACAAAGCCTTTCTCTCTGACGACTACAGTCGATCCATATATCTCATCTTCATCTACGTCATAGATAAAACGTTTTTCGATTGGTTTCATCGCCTCTAGAGTGTTGGCGTGACTCTTGACGATTGTTTGTGGCCTTGGCCGTGGTCTGCTTCTAGGCGTTCTGTTTGCTGAGGATTGCTAGGGTGTCTTCTTCCATCCCAATTAAGTTGTTGGACCGAGCAATATCTTCATAGAGAGAGGATGTCTTTACAGATCGTCTCAGAACTTTGAGTGGACCCACAATGTGTTCTTTAGAGCGTCCACTGCAATAGGGTCAGGGATATTCACCGTAGAGACAGCAGTTTTGAACTTCTCCATGAAGTCGTGTATGCTCTAGCTGGGAAGATGAGACAGTTGCCATAGGTCAGAAGTTGTAGCTCCCTGACGCGTAAACATTACGTAATGTTTGAGGAAAGCAGCGTATAGGTCGTGGAAACTGTCAAAAAATTTCTTGGAAAGTCTAGAGAACCAGGTTAAGGCTGGACCGGTGAGGCCCTCGACAAAAAGTTGGCAAAATCCGGCTTCTTTTCCATCGTCAGAAAATTTGGCTCGCCCCATTGCTATGTTGAAAGCTGTCACATGGTTGGAGGGGTATGATTCTCCAGAGTAGGATGGAATTTGGAACTTATCCATTAACCGGTGTCGTACGTCGCTTATCCGCTTAGATAAAGGGGTTTTTAGGGTTGCGGCAAGGACGCGGTCGATCTATGGAGTTGAGCTCGTGATGTGATGAATTGTGGAATGGATGTCGTGGAGCGAGAGCTTGAGCTCGGCGATTTCACGGATGGTTGTCATATCTGGGCCACCAGGGGTCTGTACGGCACCTCCGACGGTAAAGTTGATGGTACCAGCTTGGTTCTTCGACAATAGTCGTATGGTCGGTGTTGAAGAGCAGTCTTCGTATGATCGGAAGGTTACTCGTGTGACCTATTGGATGATGTCTTGCACATTTGCATTGTTTTAGTCACTATTTATTGTACATTTTGATCATTTAGACATGTTTAGGCTGCATTGCATTGCATTTGTCTATATCAGGTGTTGGAGATCCATTATTGGCTATGTCTAATGAGAGTATCCTCAACCCTTTCTATAGAGGAGTTCTGCCTAACATGCTTTGTTACTTAGGCAGAACTCCTCTATAGAAAGGGTTGAGGATACTCTCATTATTGAAGCCATGGTGTGGGCACTGTGTTAAGTATCTCTTGAACCTTTCCCATGCTTCAGCAAAACTCTCAAGGTTCTTTTGTTGAAATCCAGAAATCTCATTTCTCAACTTAGCAATTCTGGAAGAGGAGAAAAACTTGTTAAGGAAAACATGTTTGCATTATTCCCACGTTTCAATGGATCCCTGAGGTATACTCTTCTCCCATAAATGGGCTTTGTCTCCCAAAGAGAAGGGAAACAATCTCAGTTTGAAAGCATCTTTAGAAATACCATTGATCTTCGTTGTTCCAGACAGCTTGTCAAAGTTATCTATGTGGTCTAGTGGATCTTCTAAAGCAAGATCATGGTATTTTTTAGCTTGGATCATACTTATCAGGCTCGACTTGATCTCAAAGTTGTTGTTATCCACAGCTGGTGCTCTGATATCAGTTCGATTCCCATGGATGTTGGGCTGATCATATGTTATGATCGCATGAGCTTGGCGTGGATGGTGTTGTTGCCTAGGGTTTTCATCTCCTTGGCCATGTCCATCTTGAGTTTGTGGTCCATGGTTGTCAGCGCCATTGGCACCTTCTTGATGAGGGTTGTTCTGGTTGACATCCATTTCAAACTCCAATATGTCGAAAGGAATCAGTTGTTCTTCTCTTCTCTTTCTTGCTAACTCTCTCTCTCTAAAGCCCTGATGTTGTTTACTGTTGGAACAAGGTCTTTTGGTCCTCTTCTCCGCAAGTTCATACACATGTGATTCAAATAGAAACAAAAAAAGTGTGTCAGTAAGAAAGTAGAAGAAAATAAGACTTAGTCTCAAGTTATGACTAAATCTCATTGTCACAATCAACTTAAAACTGGCAACGGCGCCAAACTTGATAAAAGATTTTACTCTATCCTAATCAAAGTAGTATAGATGAGTTTCAGTGAACATGATACAATGACAATACAAGTATAATTTAATCTAATTACAATCAATTTTTGATGAGTGAATGAAGGTAACAAGAGTAAGCAAGAGTAACAACTAAAGGTTTAAATCAAATTAGACAGGGGAATCCATGTGTAAGGGTATTGACTTTGGGCGACTAGGATCCAATTTAGGATATTAACACAATCGAGAAATCAAGTTCTAGAAGTCTAGACACAACTATTAAACTAATTCTTTGCCAAAGACAGAAGTTCATTTGCAATCAATCTCTAAACATCAAATGCCTTTGGTTTAGTTAAATCAAGCAATCGTTAAGAATGAATCTATTAATTGTCTAATCTTCCCTAACATCAATTGTCATTGGTTAAGCAAGCAAGGAGCAATATCACTTTGATTCTGACATTTCATCAAACACCTTTCGGGCATGAAATATCTAAGCATCTAGATTAAAGTGATCAAGTCTAATCTAGCACTAAGAACAAGAGATATGCCTAGAACATGAATGATCTAACACTAAACATCCTAAATCATCACCTAATCACCCTAAATCCCCCTAACCCATGATTCTTAAAAGTAACTAATCACTAACAGACATAATGAACTTCAAAATCATGGATGATTCAAAGTTTATCATGCTTAGTAATTAAGAATCTGAATCAGTGTTAACAAGATAGACTAAAAATAAAGAACAAAGTTAAATCTTTCACCAAGAGAATAATTGTTTTCTAACAAAAACCAGATTAACCTTACAATTAGGTTTAAAGAGTATATATAGTAGTTTGCAAACGAGTCGGGTCAACCCTACAAACCTGGGTCAACCAATGAAAATTACACTTTTTGCGTCCTTAGCGACCATGCTTGGTCGCTACATAAATGTCACTACAGCACTTGTGGGCCGTAGCGACCTCTTGTCGTCGCTACGCACGTCGCTACAGTGCCCATAAGTAAGCCTAGCAACCTTGCTTGGTCGCAACAACGAAGTCGCTACAACACTTGGGCGTGTGGGGATGGGGATCTCGTAGCGACCTCATCTGGTTGCTATGGTGGTCGCTACGGATCTCGGGACTTCTTATAGCGACCTCTCTTGGTCGCTATGGTGGTCGCTACATATCCTGGAACTTCTTCGAGCGATCTCTCATGGTCGCTACACTCAGGTCGCTACGACACTTAGCAAGCAAAAGCTTGCTTATGCTTCAAACTTCTCTTACTTGGCCTAAAGTGACTTCAAACTCACCATCAAGGATCTCCAACACCTGATATAGACAAATGCAATGCAATGCAGCCTAAACATGTCTAAATGATCAAAATGTACAATAAATAGTGACTAAAACAATGCAAATGTGCAAGACATGTTGAGGGCAACTCAAAATCGAAGAAGTTATCGAGGTCGGGGCCCAGAGTACCGAGTTCTGGTACATCGACCCGATCAGTAATGCTTCCACTAGCCTGGTCATCAAGAAAAGAGCAGAACATGTCGTTTGAAGGAAACTCCAACACGTCAACGGCATCTCCATCCCCGATCACGACAACTTTGTGTCCTTAGGAGACCTCGACCTCTCCCTCAGAATTTTAAAAGGAACCAACTCATCCATGCTTGGATCCGATTCTTCTTCAACAGATAAATTGGGCTGGAGTCGAGAATGATGATACGCCACCACAAGACAAACTCTTCTCGGAGAAAAATATCCCCAAAAATATGGAACACCCCGAAGAAGATCCCTAACAATAGGCAGGTCCTCAGGAAACGGGGGCAGAGGATTAGTAACTGCAAAACAAAAAAGAAAGCAAGTTCGAGGTTAGATATCTTCAACATGAAAAAGAGCAACGAATATCTAATAAAGATACCCTTTTGGCCCCATCTACTCCTAAAAATTGGAATGCAGCTCTCCTCGGCGGACTCTCTCCCTACGCGCAAAAAAAAAGCTCTTTCGATACTCACGCGAATTCGAAAAAAACCCCTGATTATCGGCATATCGTTCCTTGGGCTCAAACGACATCTGAATGATGTTCCCAACCCCAATGGCTGCAGCAGAGACTCAACATAATCAGCTTCGAGAGTCATACCACGGTCGTAACTCATAACTAAAATCAAGATAAGATGTTGCAAGCTGGTAGGAGTGATTTGGCTTATCAACAATCCAAACCGATCCAGGACTTGAACGATTACCCTCGGGATGGGAAACCACAAATGAAAACGCATCAGAAAAGCGTCTTAACATGTAAATTAACCATCCAAAGGAGCATCGGCATGTTCTCTAGCCCTTAGAAGTTGAAATTCTACAGAGTTCGGGACATGGCAGAAACGTTGGATGACGTCAAGATACAAAGGAAAACTGTGAGTCGGACAACCAGGGTTTCTTTTGGTACGAACTGGGAGTGGATGCCACGATTCATGTGGAGGAGCCTTTAAATTTCACGTCGCCAGCCAATACGCATCGGCCTCCGCAGGATAAAAGGAGTGTGCCACGAATTCGACTTTCGTGGAAACTCCACCATCCTGGGTACGAAGGCTATAGAGGTTAAAGAAAGAAGGCAAAGCCTTGGCTTAGGATTTCTGGCTTGAAGACATGATTAAGAACAATAAATGAAAGAAATGAAGAGAAAGATTTTTCTACTTTAAGAGAAGTTCTTGTGGAATGAAGCAAGTAAAGAATTTGAAGACTTACTCCACATACTTATCGGCAAGAAAACTTACTATTAATCTTCAGACTTTCAGCCATTAATGCCGCCTAAATCATCTAACCTGCCTAACCCCTCGCAAGAACGTCACGATTCTAACGAGCTGGGGGGCTAACTGTTGGGGTCAAAATCGGTCATGATGGAATCCATAGCTGAAAAATCCTGAAAAACATTTGAAAAACAAAAATCATGAGAAACCACCACTGGAACCTTGTGCAAATTCAAAAAGGATTGGACGGAAAATTATCAAAAATGACAATCGAGCAGTGGAATGACCAAAGCAACTGTGTCCAACCCGCCCGATAGCTAGTTAAACGAACCAAGAACAATTCGCCACCAGGCGAGTAGGAGCAGTTCGCGCAACTCGCCTGATGGTGAGTTGGAGGGTCTCCATCCAACTCGCCATCAGGAGAGTTGGGACTGCTCGACCAACACACCTGATGGGAGTTGGACTGTTATCGTCCAACTCGCCAGGCGAGTTGGGATTTCTAGACAAACTCCCCTGATGGTGAGTGGGCCAGCTTGACCAACTCACCTGATGGCGAGTTGTACCGTCCCTATCCAACTCGCCATCAGGCGAGTTAGACCAGCTTGTAAAACTCGCCTGATGGCGAGTTGGATTTTTCCCATCCAACTCGTCAGCAGGCGAGTTGGATCGACCACGTCAAGGTTGCCATCAGGCTAGTTGGATCAGCACCACCAGTCTCGGTTCCGATCAAAATCTCTTTTGAACCTCGATCACACCATCTTTTTTTTGTCTCTATTGGAATAACCGTTGGAACTTTATGATAAAAACCGAAAAAGACTTGTTTTCTCGTATGAATTCAAATGGTTCATATAAAACGGCAGCGGTTTACTTAAAACCAGTGTTGCCTCAACTATACGAGTAATTTGAATTATTTACAAAACCAATGTCGTACCGAAGGTTTTCTCTCAGAAAGATCGTAAAAACATTTAAGTCGAAAAGGGGCCCGAAAAGCTCTAAAAAGTTTCTAAAAGCCCACTTACGATTTTAAATGGGATTGAGCCTAAGGATACTATGAAGTTTTATCTGTTTTCGCAGGAGAAAATAAATATCAAGATCGGAAGATAAATGTCAAGATCGAAAGATAAATGTCGAGTTTCGAGGGGTAATCTTGAAGATTGAAGAAAAATTGAATATTTACGCAAAGCGATAAACACGGATCGGGGCAGAATAGGAAAGACGGAACCGCCTTATGAGGAGTATATAAGGAACGACAAGATGAGAGTCAAGAGACAAAATACACAGCAGAAACTTAGCACTTAGAGCATTTTAGGCAATTTTCCGTTTTCTATTCTCGAGCTGCGACTGAACTAGGTTAACGACGTCTTACGTAGTTAGAAATAGTGTACTCGCCAACAGTTCTTGCGGGCGAGGTTTTTCCTGTTGTAACGCTAATTCACGAATTCGGAATAAGACCTTCTTTTCTCTCTCGTTTATTTGATTATTTTCGTTGTCTATTTTTATTTCTGATTACTTGACGTTTGGCTTACATGAATATTGGACCTCTGGAAAATTTAGGGTTTCTTGACTTTCCTTATTTTGTGGAAGTCAACTTTGTGACTTTTGGTTCCCACAAACTCCATTGCGATGTTCTTCATCTCGATTTGTTTTATTTCGTTTGTTTTTTTGTATGTTGATTACTTTTCTTTAGGCTCAGCAGAAATACATGACCTCAAGGAAAGTTACGGTTTCTTAGCTTTCCTCTGATTACGGAAATCGACAGAGTGAATTTCGGCTCCCACTGCTTTAAGGTGTTTTGCTTTTTTCCCATAAGGTGATTTTTCGAAAATTTGGCTTCTTTTGTGATGAAACATTCCTTATTCGGGAATATTTTGAAAATATGGATTTTTCCCTTTTTTCTTCCATAGGAGCTCGTTGTGGGAGTATATATTCGGGTTCCTCAAGATTTCATAGGCTCCATATTCTTTCTAGATTTCCTCTGTTTCTGCTTTGATAGGATGAGCGGTAATATCCATATTCCCTTGTTTTTGGCTTCATGCGTAGGTGGCCAAGTGAGACCTCGACGTCTTTTTGCCAGTCCCTTTTGATCTCCTGTTTATTCGTTAGGGGGGGGCGAGTCTTAGAGGGTGATCACGAAGTATCTGGCCTCTCCCTTGAGGTTTATCTATCTGAGGAGGTCCGATGAAGATGGACCTCAATCCAGGATTCAGGAGGAAGAGAATTCTCTCCTTTCGTCGATGGAGTGAGAGGTGCCACCACCTCTGAGCGCGCTCCCTATGATGGGGTTGATAGTAGCAATTTACGAAGCCTACCTGATGGCGGGCCTCAGGGGCGAAACTCCTACCTTGGTAGCTAAAATCTCGTCGTATTTTAGTTTTTCTCCTCCTTGATTTCTCAAGTATCATGGAAAACTCTGACGGCGATCCAGGTGTTGTGGGAGTTCCAAGGCATCCCTATAGGCGTTGATGAGGTCTTGTACTCCTAATATTTCTCTTCTTTAGCAGGTAAGGAAGGTTTCTATGATACCCGCTCTCGGGATTGCGAACCCATAGTCGAGGAGCCATTGATAGGTGCCAGGGGGAACTATCCTTTTGGAGACCATTGGAACAGGAGGTATATGTTCATGAAGGCCACCGAGGCTTCTAGTTTTCCTCTGTCTTGGCGCACATTGGTAAACTTCTTTCTTTTGATTTTATTATAGCCCGAGGATGCGGTCCCTGAATAAGAGGTTCCTAACCGATATTCATTGTTAGAATTAGCGATCTCTTCCCGTGTCGTTTTATGGGGAAGAGGTGGTGAAACTTGCAGTGAGGGTGCCTAGACGACTTTGCTGGGTGACCTTCCTAGTAAGCCAGGAGGCTTTACGCCATAGCCGCATTTGGGGTTGGCTTATCCTATGATTGAGTTGGCATTCAATCTAATTATTTACATCTATTTTTAGCCATGTGTCGACAATTTACGAGTGGTATCGCAAAGCAGAAACATGGAGGAGACGCCCTCTTGCTGGCTCTGGACCGATGAGGAGAAATCCGGCTTCTTTGACCGCGGATCCCCGAGTCTTGCTGATAGCTAGGCCTCAAAAGTATAGTGATAGGGAGGTGTCGAGTTCTTGACGTGGCGAGCTGATATAAGATCATCAGGGGCTTTAACGAGGTCTGCTGCAAGGTGAAATAATTTTCCTTCGTACTCGGATTCATGACATGATGCTTCAACAGAGTCTAGTCGTTCGACATGTTAGGGCTTCTGCTTAATGCGAGCTCATGAAGGAGCAGATGGAAAAGCAAAGTGGTCACTGAAACCCTGGGGAAGAGTTTCGTCAATGTCAATTGCTGATGAGGGAGGCTAGTTATGTTGGAGCTTTCTTCCAATGGTGGGTTCTGACCTCGGGCATGGATTGGCGTCTCTAGGAGTTTTTCCGCACTGAAGATTTTCTTGCTTGTTTTCTTCTCTCTGTTTTGAATTTTTTTGTATTCTTTTTATGCAACTAGAACTTTTTTACCTTAACAGTTTTTAACCCCCAGTGGGTATTAAAAACATCATTCTGACTCTATCTCGGCGTTCCATGATATTAAGAGGCTTGCAGTATTATAGTCTCTAGGTGTGTTTAGGACTCTTTGGATCCTGCTTCGGCTTGATTAATGTTGTAACTCGGAGGTTTCTGAAAATTGATGCCTTCATCCCGGAGGATTCATTGATTTTTTTATTTATTTTAGTCATCAATGCCGTAAGGCATTGCACCCTATCTTTGCCTTGATTGGCTTGAGACTTGTTGCTTTGAGGCGTTTTGACCATAAATCCTTAGATTAATTGTTTGTTGAACCCAAAGGTTGCTATAGCCCCTGCACCAGATATTGATTTTTACCGATGTGGGTATTCTAAGACCGGAGGCTTTTGAGTTTTGGATCCGACAGGTTTCATCCTATTCTGCTTCCCAGAGGTTAGCTCCTACTGACTTAAGTTACTGATCTGGAATTATTGATTCTGTGCATGGAGGTTTCAATGTTTATATCTCGGATCCCGAAGGTCGACTCTTAATAATACCCTTATTATGAATTCATAGATTCTGTTACAAACCATGAGGTTTTGGTATCGTATTCCGCCTTCCCGGAGGTTGGCTCCTACCAATACATTTATAGAAATTTATTTATGCCATTTGTAAATAGGCCACTATCAATGTCATATGCTGCACTCTGCACTCTGCAACGTGCAAGAAAGCCACTGTCACAATTTTATCTCATGGTGGTGTGAATTTGACCCTGACAAGGGTTACGCAATCGCCAGTCTTATCGATCGTTGCTGGTGTGAGTCTACGTGGGGTTGTGACCCAAATGCCAATCTTACTGCTTTCCATGTCTGGATAAGCATGGATTTTTGGGTGCTCCTAGACTTTGCACATTTTTTATATTTGCTCCCTTTATATACCCTGGGGTTTACAATACATATAAAATGTACTTTACGCATCTTTCATTCGTTCTAGCACGTAGCGTTTTAGTGCAAGGATTCACATATTTCCTACTTAGGGTTCCCGCAACTACTTGGATATTGGCCTTTCTGCATGGACCAGGTATATTTGACATCATACTCTGGCTTACGCGAGCCTACTCCTCCTTAAGTGGTTTACCACTTTATTGTCGTTGCAGATGTACCGCCTGGGTGAAGGGTTCGCCAGGATCGGAAGTTGATTTGAGACCTGATCTAGTTCATTTTCCCCTTTCATTTGATTGGTATTCCTGCTGCTCCTTGAGTTAAAAACTCATATTTTATTGGATGAAATTGGTCCGGAGACGGTTATAATAGATAGGAGTATGAAACAAAAATGCTTAAAAAAATATAAATGTTAGGATCCTTGGATCCCCGTCAGAAGTAGTAGCTTTTGAGGTGCAGGGCGTTCCAGTTATTTGGATTGGTATTGCCGTTGTTGTCTTGCAGCTTATATGCCCCTGCCCCTCATACCTCGATTACCTTGTATGGCCCTTCCCACCCTATGGCGAGTTTTCTTGCTGACGTTTCTTTAGTGTTTTTTGATACTCGTCAAAGAACCAAATACCCTTGCAGGAAGTTCCTTGTTCTGAGTTTCTTATTATGGCTTCTTGCGTCTTCTTTCTGGAAGACCAGTTCTGTAATCTGGCTGCTTCTCTTTTTTCATCGAGCAGGTCGAGGTCCAAGGTTTCTAATTCCTCATTCTCCTTTCGGAAGAGGGGTGACACGTCTGTCATGAATGTACCTCTGTTAGGAGCACTGCTTCCATGCCATAGACCAGAGAATAAGGCGCCTCCTAAGTGGCCGTTTTGACCGTGGTTTGATATGCCACAAGACCCCATGTAACTCTTCTTCCCACCTTCCATGGGCGTTCTCCAGACACTTTTTCAGCACGTTGATCACCGTTTTGTTGGTCGATTCTGCATGTTCGTTTGACTAAGTGTGACTATGTATCCCAGAAATTTTCTGGAGTTAGACTCCAAAGGAGCATATTCCAGGGTTGGGCTTAATGCTATAATTCCTCAGGGTGGAGAAAGCCTGATGTAGCTGTGAAATATGGTCTTCCGCCTCCAAGGATTTGAAGTTCATATCATCTATGTAGGCTTCCATGGTCAAGCCAATCTGTTCTGCGAACATCATGTAGACCAGCCTCCGGTATGTGGATCCGGCGTTTCTCAGGCCAAAGCGCATGACTTTGTAGCAGTAGAAACCCCTGGACGTCATGAAATCGGTATTTTCCTGGTCTTCCGGATGCATTAGTATCTGATTATAAGCAGAGAAGGCATCCATGAAACTCATCAACTGGTTTCCAGCCGTGGTGTTAACGATCTTGTCGATGTGGGGTAGGGGGAAATGATCCTTTGGGAAAGACTTGTTGAGGTCCGTAAAGTCCACGCAGACTCACTACTTCCCATTTTTATTTATGACCACCACCACATTGGCAATCCAGTTGGGATACTTTACTTCCCTGATGAACACCGCGTTAAGCATGTTTTTGAATTCATCGTTTATTGATATAAGATTGGAATCCACCTAATCTTATGGCACACAGATTCAAAACCATAGGCTGGAGTGGATGGTGAATGAAGGTAGAGATGAAGGTGAACGGCTTCTGTCTGATCCCACAAACAAGCAATCGACCAAAGACTCTTGATTCCAAAAGGTTTCAGGACGAGATGGACTGAATAGCACAACAGAGATGATGAAAAGGTCTCTGATACTGCACAAGACTCGGCTCTAAGTGAATAACACACAAGCAAAGAATCGGCTGTAATTTTCTCTAGGGGGCAAAATGGCTCATATATTGATCCAGGTAAAAATTGTTGAATGTTTAAAAATCTGCAAGGGAACATTATATACTGGTTCATCAGCTGGGATTTTTCTAGGTCGACAAAAAAAAATAAAAGACTCAAAAACAACAAAGACTTTTAAAGGAAAACTACAAATAAAAAAAAACTAAAATAAAAGAAAAGTTTGCTAAAATAAAAAGAAACCTATTTAAACTAAATACAACCTTCCTGGAGGTTGAACACTGGTCTATTGCATCTGTAGAGACAACTGGGATACTTTGGATTACCTGCACAAACTCATAATAAATAGAACTTCTCCGGTTGGCCCATGTAGTGGCTGGTTTTGAAGTTGGAGTGTTCAAGGCTTTTTCTGGTCCGTTCAGCTGGGATTCTTTGATGAAATATTCCTGTTTACGTCTCCTGAAGATGAAATTATTGAGATCTTCGAGTGGCTCCACGTTCTTTGCTTCAGATTCCTCTTCATGGTTTGTTTTCTCTTTAACAGGTAAGCATACTCTTTTGATGATATCTCTGAGCTCAGGTGTTGTATTGGTGATATTCTTGGTGTTATGAACTCCATTTCCTGCCATGTAAATATTCATACCTTTTTTGGTTCAATTACAAGCTTTCCTTATAATCGAGGATGTGAAATCTTCCTTGAAGTCGAAATCGGGTGTATTGGAACATTGTTGAGTGAAGGCTACTTCTGGTGGAACTCTATGTATATCTCCTGGATCCATTGTATATTTGAAGACCTTTTATGACTTAAATACTCTTTATATTGGTCTCATAGCCTTGTAAAATGTCAGTGTGGGTTCCTTTACCTTGGATACACCATTTTGATAGGTGTTTGGTTTGATGACCACATCATTGATGATCTCGTCTCTCTCGGGACTAAGCTTCTGCGTTTTTTTCCGTACTTGAGGATGTTGAGTATTGACCTGAAGCTTATGTACAATGACTTCCAGATCAATCTCTGTCTTGTCCATGTGGGACCAGGCGAAAGAGTCGGAGTTGGAAGGAAATCTATTAGTCTCTGCCTTAATCCTACGGGAAGTTTGGAACCTATCTTGAGATTTCGTGTCAGATCTCCTTCAGGGGCACATCTTCCATCTCTTCGACCTTCGGTTCTTTGGTATGCGGGGTCATAGGTTCTTGCTGTGGTTGAAGCAAAGTTTTGTCTTTTTGCTTTAGAGTTATTTGGTAGCAGGATCGAGCATTTTCCTGATCTCTGTTTAGTTCCTTAATTCCGGAGAGGGTAGGAAACTTCACCATCTGGTGGAGATTCGAGGGGACCGCTCCCATATCGTGAATCCATGGACGCCCTTGTATCATGTTGTAGGATGATTTACAGTCGACTACCAGAAACCTGGTTAACATATTGATCTCTCTGGCATATACATGAAGCGTGACTTCTTTAGTGGTTTCTTTGACTTCTTTGTTGAATCCTACGAGCAGACTGACTCTCCGGGTTAAGGCGTTTTCTTCCAGTACTAATTCATTATAGGAGGCTAGGAAGATGATTTTGGTATAACTCCCGTTATCTACCAATATCCGTTTTAATAACCAGTTTGCTATGTGAGCTATATGACCAAGGCAGCATGGTGGGGAGCCAAGACTTTCTCCTGTTCCTAGGCCGTGAAACTGATTTCATTGGTTCCAAAGAATGGGACTTAGGTCTTCCGGCTTCCTGATTACTCCTGGTATTTTCAGAGCTCGCGGCTACGTGTGTGACGGCCCAAACTCCCTTACCACCAGATATATGCTGATTACACTGTCCTGTTGAGGAGGTGAGGTGGGAGCAGTTGGCTATGTGGCTATGTGGGAAAGGTATTCCCGTTGGTGTCCTCTCTTCAGCAGCTCGTTGACCTCCAAATTTAGCGCGACCCAGTCTTCTATTTTATGATTGTGGTCACTGTGGAAGTCGCACCACCGGTTGGGATTGTGGAAAGCTTGTGGAGCTTTTATCTTATGAGCCCACTTGACCTGAGGGCCATTAAAGCGCCCTAACCCGAACACTTCATCAAGTGAGGTTCTTATGGTTCGACCTTGGATAATCCAGGCCGACCAGTTCATTTTTAAGGCCTGATATTCTTAAGTCAAGTTCCATTATTCTGTGATTCAAATTTTTAGAGTCTATATGCGAGTTATTAGAGTCAAAGTTATGATAAACTGAATGCTTTATTTATAATACAAAGTATTCGATACAATTGTTAAGTTTGCACAATAGGCTATTACGATGTTCGATCCTAAATCAGTCTATCCAACCACCCATCCACCCAGGGCCTCGAGTCTTCATGGCTAAGACAAATCC
This sequence comes from Moricandia moricandioides, assembly GCA_905132885.1. NCBI lineage: Eukaryota > Viridiplantae > Streptophyta > Magnoliopsida > Brassicales > Brassicaceae > Moricandia > Moricandia moricandioides. The sequence goes on from CAJHQQ010002976.1 coordinate 19,532, forward strand.
TTCCCACGATCACCATCATGTCCTGAAACCAACCAAAACGTAAGCATCTATCCGATAACTTAACAGTCAGTTTCTAATGCATGAAATAATAATCGGTTTCTTTCTAAGTTTATCCCGAAAATCCCCTTAATAATATTCGATCTATCAGGTTTATAACCGGATCGTTCAAGTTTAGTTCACGGATCCATAACCGGCCGTCTTACCACTGAACCATCCGGATCGGCCTTAACCCGATCAAGCCGTTTGGCTAGAACTTGTGATCTATTGGATCCAGCACTTAAGCATCGGATCACATGATCGGACCGGCTTACAGCCTTGGTCTTTTTACCCGGCCCTAAGGCATAAGTTACTTGATCGTTTATACAGAAGAAAGAAGAAAATGAGCAAGTTTAGAAATAGATAGATGTAACCGTTTAACCCAATCGCCATAGAACCAGTTGAAATCACCCGAGGGCTATAAGCGATGGTTTACCTGTCCATCCACTCACCTTGGAAGTGCGTTCTGGAGTCCTGGTCCCAATACGCGGTTCCTTCTCCTTTGGACTCATTCTGGATCGTTCTTCAAGACGTGCAGTCAGATTTCCTTCGTGGCTTGATTCCGATCAAGTCGTCTTCCAAATTCGCCTTAATTCTTCTCCTTCGGTTGCCTTTTTGGTTCTGATATTTTCGTGAGTTTCCTTAGGAAATTCTCCGTCGAAAACTGATCCCCAGGAGAGAAATGTAAAGAAGACTCGGCCAAAAACCATCTAGAAACTGCCATGGGCGAAAAGATGCCTTTTTGGAAACCGTCTAGGCAGTTATCCATACTCGCCATTCGTCCCAAAACCGCCGAACACACTTTCCACACGTGACTTAGATCAGCTGGACCAGTTCGTATCCGCCCTTGATCCGACCTTTGGTCTGATAACCGTCCCGACCCAACCAGCTGGCTCAACCGTCGAACACTCCAACAAGCTGAGTTGAGCTTCCCGGCAGTTGGTTCAGCTGACTGAGCTGGGTCTACTAGCTGATCGAGCTGAAGTAGCTTTACTGAAATCAGCCTGAGCTCGGTCCAGCTTGCCCCTAGCTCTATCCAGCTTCGTCCAGCTCGCCCAAGCTGACCCAAGCTTATTCCAGCTTGTTTACACTCATTCTTTAGCTCGTTCCAGCTCATTTTCTTATTTTTCCTTGTTTTCTTGGCTAATTCTCGAACATATCTTGGACTTAACCCTTTAATCAGACCATGTGACGCTTTCTTTTGTGTCTTACGACCGGCTTGTTCGTTCCCTCATCTCATGGTCCATCCCAATGATCCTATCTAGGATCATGGATGCTACAGCCATCCCCCTCAGAAGATTGACCAATTCCAGCTTCGTGATGGATAGTTGTGAGATATATGGCCATGAGGGGACTATCATCTCTCCGAATTTTGGAGAATTACCTGCTCGAGGTAGGCAGCTATATCCGACTTTGTTTCTGCCGCTCTTACCGACGCTCCTTCATCAGCTTTGAAATCGGGTTGACCTTTTCCTTCGGTATTGACTCCAGCAGTGGTTTCTACATTCCGTGGAAGAATCAATTGAGCATTGTTTCCTTCCTCCACAGTCTCCAAGGGTTGCATCGGTCGCACTCGGGTTTGTAACTTGCGTCGCTTCTTGCCTGTCGTGTGAAGAGCTTGGTTCTCTTCTCGGAGAACAAGATTCTCAGCTTCGAGCTGAGAGAGTTTCTCCGCTTTTCCCCAGCTGTTTGGAATGTTTGTTCAGCGTATCTCTCAAGGTCCGAACCTCCGAGAAAATTTATGTATCGTCTGCAGCGGTGTCTCGAGCTCTATGCAACCCGGTGACTTGGCTCTGAAGGTCATAGATTCAAGCTTGAAGCTCGAGTTCTACTGGGGTAGTCGGAGGCTGATCTTCTTGTTCACTTGTTGTCATCTTCACATAGCTTAGATTACCCCTCCCCCTCGTTTTAGCGCCACACTATTAGGGTATGTTTATGTGGGATCTTTTGTGAGTACTACGTAAGATTAAATAAACAATATAAAAGCAAGATTCAGAACTGAAAGAGATGTTTTTATTGATCTTTGAACAGGAACTACAACGTTTGGTGTATAAACCCTAGTTGTAGTCGCCTAGCTCTATTCTCTTAGTCTCTAAAAGTCCATTCCTTATTCTAGGGTATCGGATCCCCTTTTATAGACTAGTTGTAGGCAGTTGCTTTGTCTAGGTCTTCCATATTCGGAAATATGGAAGAATCCCTTTTAAACATAAATCTTCCATTTTGCCCGGAGGCAGGAACGAAGCTTGGACCTGAGTAGGAATTTCTCCATGCAGGAGTTAGAAGGCCGGTGTCCTGCTCGGGAGCTGGAGTGATCTCTTCCTGTATTACTTTTCCCCAACACTTAATGTCAAGAATCTGGAGGAGGCAGGGATGCTGGCGGCTTTGGAGAACATGAAGTTGAAGCAGGAGCTGGAGAGCCTTTGGGAGGGTTGGGTTCTTTTCATGTAAGCCGAGGAAAATTTCTCCGATGAGATGACCATGGCGGGGAACGGTGCGAGGGTCGTGGATCGCTGGAATTTGATGAGGGAATGGCTTAATCAGCAGAACGATAATTGGAACCCAGCGGCAGAGTTGGAGAAGTACAAGATTTTGAAGACATTCGAGCCTGAGCTTAGAAATATTCCCTTCCTTCTTTCAAGGATGATGCATAGATTTCATGGAACGAAACTTCCAATGAGACCCCGGTGGCCAAGCCCGATGATGGTCCTGATAGTTCTCCTCTGGCTTAGAATGCCATTTTCTCGCTCTTCCATTATGTTTTGAACTTTATGCCCCAACTGATATGGTCATTGAATCCTAACTAAGAAGATATGAAAGTGGTCTACATTCACGTTGGAATATGTTTTCAAGAAACTTAACCATATGCAGGATGACATATACCATAAAGTTTCATAGGGAATCAAGAATTATCAAAAGATTCTGCATAAGATACCTACCATAAATAAAGATGATATGGAGCCTTGATTCAAGTGATTCTCCTTTTATAGCAAAATGATCATCACTTCTGATTTTCATATTTTATTAATTTGTAAACATTAATGCTTTGATCTTGTGCGAGCTTATAAAAGCTCTCTCTGTATTCATTTTATATATACACAGATTTTTGGAATAAAAAAGTTTTCTCTAAAACTTTGGCTTTGTTTTGTTTATCTAAGTTAGATGGATTTCTTTACTTAGTAAATGTTTGATCTATGTCTCTTGTGTGGATTCCTTGAGACTAGGTTTTGAACTCATCACAAGGGCTTTCACACCTTTGAGTGGAGTTCTTCGTTCCATCTTCATCATCTCCGCTTTTCACCAGCCGGTTCTTTAGTCGATTAGATTGATTCGATGAACCACCCCTCTTGTTGGATCGACCATCGTTTTGTTCCAGAAGTTTGTGAGCCTTTGATAGCTTAGGCTTAACATTATGTTTGGTATCATAGCTAAAAACTCCTATTATCTATCTTTTTCATTCTAGTTTCAAAAAAAAAAAACAGAAAAATCTTCCTTTATTATTTGTCTTTGTTTCGTTTTTTAAAAATATTTTTTATTTTTTAAAAAAAGCCGGATCTTTTTTTCATTTTTTTTTGTCTTAGTTTGTTTTTAACCTTAACCTAAAAAAATCAATTTTTATGGTTTTTATTGATTTCGTAACAAAAAAAAAAGAAAAACAAAATTAGTTCCGAGGACGAAACTCTTTGAAGAGAGAGAGAGAATGATATGGTCATTGAATCCTAACTAAGAGGATATAAAAGTGGTCTACATTCTCGTTGGAATATTCTGTTAAGAAACTTAACCATATGAAGGATGACATATATCATAAAGCTTCAAAGGGAATCAAGACTTATCACAAGATTCTGCATAGTGGCCGAGAGATAGCCACCATAAATAAAGATTATATGGAGCCTTGATTCAAGTGATTTTCCTTTCATAGCAACATGATCATCACTTCTGATATTCCTATTTATTAATTTGTAAACATTAATTTTTTGATCTTGTACGAGCTTAGAAAAGCTCTCTCTGTATTCATTTTATATATACACAGATTTTTGGAATTAAAAGTTTTTCTCTAAAGCTTTGGCTTCGTTTTGTTTATCTAAGTTACATGGATTTCCTCACTTAGTAAACGTTTGATCTATGTCTCTTGTGTGGAGTCCTTGAGACTATTTTTCGAACTCATCACAAGGGCTTTCACACCTTTGAGTGGCGTTCTTCGTTTCATCTTCATCATCTCCGCTTTTTTCACCAGCCGGTTCTTTAGTCGATTAAATCGATTCGATGAACCACCACTCTTGTTGGATCGACCATCGTTTTGGTCCAGAAGTTTGTGAGCCTTTGATAGTTTAGGATTACATCACCGAGTAAGGGATCACTGTATCAAGCCCTTTTGGGTCCTTAAAACTTTTATCAGACCTAAATGCCTTTATGTTTTTTTTTCTGAACACTGGCCCTTTGTGGCCCTTCTTAATGCATTTTCGAATTCCTTCGATCTTGGTTTTCATCTCGTAGAGTAGGAGAATGTTTTCATCTTCCGAGTCTGGAGGATTTTATAGCCCGATCTTGTAGAGTCCTTGGTCTATTTTTCAAAAACTTTTAACCGAGACATGTAACATGTAAGACCCAAACCCGGCCGACTAGGCCGCGGTCAAAGCCTCACGTCGCTCGGTCCGTGCACAGACCAAACCTCTAGATTTTTGCCCTTATTTATAATTTCGCCTAACAGTGAGGGCTATCTTTAGACCTTAGCTTACGACTACCTTAGTCGATTCCTAGCTTAGATCCTTTCAAATTATGCACAGCGGAATATTTTCTAGATACTATTGGTCAATGACCAATCTAAAACTTGTCCGGTTTAATCGCCTCAGCCTTGGTTAGCTTTATCAACTACCAACTAGCTCAAAGGTCGATCCCAAACCAAGTCATACTGATCTGAGGTTCCTTTCCCCTCGATCATTCTACTAGCATCCTAACCAGATACTAATATAACAAGTATTCGATAAATCATACCTTGGCCACATCCACGGAGCTTAGTAGCTCATCGGACCTCCATTGACCCGAACTACACTTACTTGTCTAATGAACCATTAGACTCATTGAGTGTCTTCTTATATCTTATCTTATTGCTACATAAGACAAAACCCTTTGCATACTTAGTCATTCAACCAACCATCCCCACAGACTAAGGTAACCCTCGAGAAGTCTTCAATCAGTTAAGGATATGCATTTGGCCCTTATCGGCTCATACAACATCCAGCCTCGTTTCACCGTATAGGCAATAGTACCAAGTCCCTTTCTGGACTGAGAATTCCCATCATATCCTAAGTCAAACATCCAACCATCCTCACATGACTTAGAACTGATGAGTCTTCATCCTGCCTTATCGGCATTGGTCTATATCCGAGACAACCGTTCTAACGTGTTCATAGCAAACGATGTATTCATTAATCAGGTTAGATCCGACAACTTGATCCATCCCTTATGGGTCAGGTCGTCCCTTCTCAACCATGATTAGATCATATACCACTTTACTTGAACAATCACACCTACTCGGTCACGATCCATTCGTACCTCCTCGGTCCCGAATCATTCGTACCCTTTCAGACCCGAACCGTTAGTACCCTTTCGGTCCCGACCCTTTCGTACCCTTTCGGTCCCGACCCGTTCGCACCCTTTCGGTCCCGACACGTTCGTACCTCTTGGGTCACGACACGTTCGTACCTTTTGGATCACGACACGTTCGTACCTTTTGGATCAGGACACATTCATACGTTTTGGATCACGACACGTTCGTTCCTTTTGGATCACCACACGTTCGTACCTTTTGGATCACGACACGTTCGTACCTTTTGGATCGCGACACGTTCGTATGTCCTGACTTAACAAGTCATGGACTGAACCATATGGATCGGACAGAACCTGCATCCAATGGCACCGTTTGGAACATGCACCCTTTGGTCGATGGCACCTTTTGGTCGATGGCACCTTTTGGTCCTCGTACCCTTTGATACTCGTAACCCTTGTCACCTCATGCCTTTTGGTTACTTGCAACCTTTGGTAACTCACAACCCTTGGTGACTCATGACTCTTGGCACTCGTACCCTTTGGGTCATTCCCAACCCTTCAGCCTAACCGTCCATTCTCTGGACGATATGGACTGTCCACATAACCGACCCATTGGGACTTGATCCAATCCACTTGGAACGACTAAAGGCCATAACCCAATAGCCCATACAAGCCCAATGAACCCACGGAATTACCCTTTCCAGAACAAAGGAAAACCGACCCATGGCTAAGACCCAATCGGACCATCCGTCCGATCGTCCATGAACCATGGTTTGTGGTTGGTTCCACTCGGACATGACCTTGGTCCTTACCAAGACATTCCGTGACCAAACCACCACATTCATCACGAAAATACATATAAGGAGAAGAAGAACCAGTATTGAAAAGAAGAAGGAATAGATCCGGATGCAGTTGGACCAAACCCAACCCATAAACATGATCTTATCGATCAATGATCCATGGCGATGGTTCGCCAATAACATCCATTACCTGGAACGTCCATGATGTTAATAACCACGCCTTTATCGAGTCTTATCATTCACTTCCAGGAATGATAAGATCCATTCATGGATCGTGCATCACATCCCATGAACTTCCACGAAACAGTCTCTCCACGAACTACCCCCTTTAAGGCTATATCATCCTTGGGAAGTGAAGTTCGGCCCTCTCTCTTCTTCCCTGGTTATTTGCGTGTGTTACCAGACTCAGGAGAAAGGTTTGAGTGTTGATAACAGTGATCAAAACCCATCAGAAGGTCGTTCTCAACTTCCTCCATGATCCCTCTCAAAACAGTCTCCATATCGCCTACACATGCAAACCGATATTGGATTATTGAATCCGACTCTCTCTGCTTTTCTCTCTGTATTTTCTTCTGTCTGTGATGTCCCATTTCGTGCCCAGGGTCCCCCTATTTATAGAGGACGAGGGGGTAAGTCTTGCCCCACGAACAGGCACGACTTGTTGGTGAAAGGGCATGACTTGGTCGATAGGTTGCAACCCTTGACCACAAGCATCCCTTCGCCCATAACTGCCCCTTATTGGGTCGTTACCAAGCCCAAACAGAGACCCATACCCACCAAGCTTAGCCCATGGCCTTACCCAAGGGTCCACCAGGCCCCAACCACCATGGTCGGACCACCTCGGCCCACCACCGGCCCGGACCCGGACCAACTGCCCAGTACCCGAACACTCCGTCCAGCTGAGTTGAGCTGATCCCCAGCTGGTCCAGCTGAGTGAGCTGGTAGCTCAGCTGAATGAGCTGACCTAGGTAGTGTTGAGCTGAGCTGATCTTAGTCGAGCTAGGTTTAGCTGGTCGAGCTGGCCGTACACTTCGTCCAGCTGCCAAAACACTCGTCTAGCTCTTTTGACTCGTTTCTTTCCCTCTCATTTGGTTAAGTCCTCATAAAATTAACCCATCCTGACCATGGGACATTTCTAACTTGATCTAAATGATCCTTAGCTCATTTCCTCGAACCATGGTCAGTCACATGATCCTTACTCAGGATTGGGGATGCTACATAACACATGAATTTTCTAGACCCGATGTCTAAGAAAGCTTGTTGATGCGGATCTAAGGGAATCCTTACTTCTAGGACGGATCCAGGAATTTGGCCAGATTAGAGATCTGACTTCCTATAAGTCTTTTATGGATCTCTTCAGGTTCTTTTCTGGGATTCTTGTGTCAGTTGATCGGCTCCTTAGTATCGTAGAAACATTCGTGTTTCGGTGGAGCACGTAGGTAGGCAGGCACCTATCAATACTAATCTTAGCAACCCATAGATTTTATTTTTTGACCCAGAGGTTCAGTATCTTAATATCGTGTTCCGTCTCCCGTATGTAGGCTCCTATCAATACTAATCTTAGCAACCCGTACGTTTTATTTTTGGATCCAGAGGTTCAGAATCTTAATATCATGTTCGTCCTTCCGTAGGTAGGCTCCTATCAATAATAATCTAAGCAACCCGTAGGTTTTTTTTTTGGACCCAAAGTTTCGTAATATGATACTGCATTCTGCCTCCCGTGGGCAGGCTCCTGCAAATATCAATATAGATGCTGTGGTCTGAAACTAGGCAGTAGGCCTCTATCAATATCTTATGGTGCTGCACTATGTTCCTGCAGGAAAGTCGCAGTCAAAATTTTTCCTCGTGCTGGTGTGACTTTGACCCTTACGAGGATTAAGGAGTCTCAAGTCTTGCCGATCACTGCTGGTGTGAATCAACATGGGGTGGTGACTCTAATGACTCAAGCGCCAATCTTACTGCTTTCTACGCCTGGATAAGCATGGAGTTTTAAGGTGCTCCTGAAATCCTGACTTCGCAGGTTTTGCGCCATGTATCAATCCTTGGATTGGTTTACATTGCTTTTCAAGTGTAGTTCATGATTCCTTTATATAGTTTTAGCACAAATTGTTTTGATGTAGGAATATGCACAGTTCATACTTAGAATTCCGGCATACATTCTGGCTCGTGGCCTTTATGCAGGAGTTATATAGTTTGACAGCATACTCAGGCTTGAGCATGCTTATTCCTGCTTGAGTCATATATCATTGTTATTGTGGATGTGCCACTTCGAGGATTTTCCAGGATCGACAGTCAACTTAGACTTGATCAAGCTCATTTGCCCCTCTAAGTAGGTTGGTGTTCTTACTTCTGCCTTAGTTGGAAGTCTATTCATTTGACTAAGTCATATGTTCCAGTTTTCACATGTGAACGAGGAACGAGTATCGATTGATACATTAGAATGAGTGTCGACCTATGCTTCCTTAGACAAAGCATTAGCACCCTAATCGATATGTTCACTAGGTTTACTAAACCAGCTCCCGCGTACGCCTAACAACCTAGCTCAAAGAATTATTATCAGGTAATGAACCCACTTTCACGATTGTCAATTATCTTAAGATCAATTTTCTAGTTAGCTACGCTAGAACTCAAGCAGTTAGATCAATTATGTGAAGGAATCAATTAAATCACCCTAGAAATTCTATATCTCAGAATTTCATTCAAAACCCTATAGAAATCCCTAAACCTAGCAAGGGATCTACTCAGACATGATAGATGAAACATAGATCATAGATGGATATATATAAAATCAATAATAAAACCAAAAGAGTTCCATGACGACTCTAAAGGAGTTCCTCTCTTCTCTCGTAACCTAAGAGAAAATCTAGAATAATAGAATAGAAAGCATAGCCTAAACAATGGCTTAGAAACACATAAATAGAGTTTTAAGTCAGCAAAGAGAATTTTGGTAAGTTGTGGAGACTTGATACGTGCTCAATTTACCGTAGAGCTACTTATTGTTCTCTCAAATAAGAGGTTAAGTTGTAGTACTTAGGGATCAAATCCAAAGAGACTCTATGATTACACAATAGATTTATTGTTTTTGTAAGAAAGGTAGACAAACATAATTGATTGCAAGATTGGTTTGTAGGTTTTATCAAAGGGAAATAAATTAGTCTTAAGGGAATTATTAGGTAGGAGAGGATGTAACTAAATAACTTAGCATGGGTTTATTTAAGTATAGCTCTGAACTCCAACTCAGGCTAAACGATCGTTAATCCTTACGGGAGCGTTGATCGATGATCACGATGTACCGTCGATCGATGCTACTTCTAATAGATTCAGAGAAAAGGTTTGATAAGTTCTCTAATCTATTAGATCAACTCTCGTATGCTTCTAGCAGTTTAGATCATTTATTGTTCTTTGGTTTAGGTAATTTACCAAGCTTTCGCTTGAGCAAATGAGTCCTAAGATCTAGGCTTAAGGTGATTAGTCTTAATCCTAGAAATAAGAATAATTTATATGAGGAACTAACTAAATATCCCTAATAGAAATAAATAATCTACAATTCATAGACTATATTTGAGGAACCGTAAATCTAACAGTTGAATTACTCATACATGATTATAAAGAACATAGTTAAAATCTGAATAAATTGCATATAAGAAATAGAGTAAAGACACATGGAGTTCAAGATCTTCTCTATTGATACTAAGCAGATCTCTCTCTCTATGGAGTAATAATGACTTTCTTGTTGCAAAAGAGATGTGCGTAGACTTAGGGTTACAAAACTAATAAAGCCCCTACAAATAGTGTAGAATGTGGCCTTGGACTTGTCTTACAAATATTGGAACTTGTAGGTAAAATTTGTATTTCCTCAGATGATAAAAACAGTTTCCAATTTCTGGTTTTCATGAGAGCTTTTTCAAAGCTCCAAGTTCGTCCAATAAGTACCTAGACCTGTAAAGACTATAAAACAACTCCAAATGCATATAAATGACAATAAAACACACACACACACACACACACACACACACACACACACACAGATATATATATATATATATATATATCATGGATAAAAACAGGTAAAGTCCATGACATATCACCCCCCCCTCCCCGGCTTATCCTTTTGCTTGTCCTCAAGCGACACAAGGGTAGACCTGTGGAAAAGGTTTGAAAAACAGAGACAGAAAATCTCTAACTTACCATTATCACCTTTACTATATTGCAACTACATCAAACAAGTGTCAATCTTAGAGAAACTTTATATACCTTATCCTAGTATAGCATCCAAATCCATCTACCTACAACTTAGCAAATACCTGAGTAACAATCCATGTGTCCTCTGATCACCCCTCTACTAACCTCATTTCTTGCATAAAATAAAAGTGCAGGCTTTACCTTGGGAGTATCGATTAGAGGACACATGGAGTCTTACTCAAGTATCTGAACACACATGTAGTCGTCTCTGATCCCTTTCTTCCCTCTTTCTCTCTTCTATTTCTCTGTTTTTTTTATAAGTCCAATGAATGAAGGATGCTGATACACTCCATCATGTTAATTTTTTCCTGACAAAGTGTAGGCGAATAATGGAGTCACAAGTAATTTACTTATCCCACGCTTCCACAGTGTGTGATCATTTCTTTCTAAATTAGAATAATGGGGTCATAGATAATTTACCTACCCGTCTCCATCTTTCAGAAAATCATCTGAATCTTTTATTTTTATAGATGGCAAAGGGAGAGAGAGAGAAGGGAATCAGATGCACACATACTTTTACCTTCCAGAATTGCAAGAGGAATCCGATCCAATGTATGCCAAAACCCCAAAGCAAGCAAATAAGTCAGTATTAGGTTGGAGGTTATCTTCAGTTCCTTCAAACTTTCTAAGGAAGTGAGATATAACAACATGATGATCCACTTTGATATCTCTAGCACTCTCTGTAATAAAAAATCTAGAATGGTTAGATAACAAGTAAAAATTTAAATTTGATCATAATCCCTTTCTTGACTCAATAAATATTTTTATAAAACCATGTAAAATTCAGAAAATATCAAAATAGAATTCAATGTTAGTAATACCTCCCCCAGACTGAAAAAACACTATCCCAAGTGGTAGTTAGTCTAAGTTTGATGAAATAAATAAATTGAAATGTAAATTAGTCTGGAACAAGTACCTCTCTGTCAAGACTATCGATCGACGCTTGTATGTATATGTCGATCAACACTAGTCTGTATCCGTCGATCGACACTCGACAGTCAGCGTGAAAATGTCTGCGAGTTAGCGTGTCATGTGTCTAAACTCCAGATTCTGATCATCTCTCTTACTTGTTAGCACTGTTAGACACTCAATCACACGTCAACACAACCAAACAGCATAATAAAAATAAATTTTAAATACAAACATAGAAAATGAAATAAAATAAGTACGTGCATAAGTCTGAAAAGAAAATAAAAAGGAGGAGCATAACATAGGACTACTCCTTATCGGTTGTGTCCAAGTCTGGCTGGCGGGATGATCCTGGAGCTTCTGGTGGTGATCTCGCGTGGGTGCGTGGACAGCTGAAGCATTGACATCTCGACATCGCCTCTAGTCTGGCTCAAATGGCATGAAGTGCACCAACCAAAACTCTCTGGAAGTCACCATATTCGTGGATGAGGATTTCTGGTATCTGTGGGAACTCTGGTAGAGGGGCGCCAGGTGCTGCTGCTGGCTCATCGGCGTGCTCAGCTGATGCGGCTGTGGTTCTGGCTCCTCTTCGTCTGCGTACTCCAGGAGGTGCATTGCTTAGGAGAAACCGGTCAAAACGGAACTCAAGGTGAGTGACTTCGTCCGCAAAGTCTGTCAACGTGCGCTCCACTCTATCAAATGAGGTCCTGCATCATCTATAAAGAAACAAATTCGTCCCTCCTTCAGCCATCCCGCAATCATCAGAGACTATCTCACCGACCGTCTAAGCTCCTGACGACTGATCTAAGGCGTGTAAATATGGGTGTCCAAAGAATCCCAATTGTCTCCTTCTTCGTGCCAGTTCCCTTGAATGGCTTGGTCTTTAGTGAGACCAGGTGCTATGCAAAACTGCTCCCAAGTTCACCAACTGATCCTCAGCTGGTAGCTGGATAAGCTCTGTGCCAATCTCAACCAAGTCTCTGACGAACTGGTTCAACATTGTAAGCTCCTTCACCCTCAGCTTGCTCGGCTCCATCTTGCACAAGAGAATGTTGGCAAGAACCTTAAGGAAGTAGCAAAAGGTATGGTGGCCGATGTCGGTATGTGTAGCTGAACACAAGGCAAAAGTTCTTGTGGCTATCAATCCCCCAAAGGCAGTCTGGCCAGGAAAGGCAGGGACGAAGCAGCCGAGGTTATCAGCTTTCTAGAACCCATATATCTCACATTGCTCAGGAATCGGGATCCTATATCTGATGCCTCTGATGAAAAATGTCAGTGTAGCCTTGCTTTCCCTCTTCGAACTCTCACTCTTGTAGGTCACCTGAACCGTGGCCATGAACTGTCTGACCAAATCAGGGTAGAGAGCATATGGATTAGTGGCCATGTGGCACATCCCCATATCTCTCACCTTGTCCATCAAATATTCTCGGAGCCCCAACTTTCTCAGACCGTCTCTGTCAACGGACCTCGTAGACTCAATGATAACGCCTTTTCCAGGCTTTGTAGTGCAGAGTGTCGAAGTCATCCCAGTCATCATATACTGGAATATGAGTACACTCTCTCGATGCTATAGCATGTCGAGGATCTTTATAATATTCTACGGTCCTGATCAAATCCTACTCTCTCTTTGGAAAAGGGATGCGACATGAGGTACTAATTGTTCACTGAAGCTCCCAACGTCGAAACATGCCTTGGTTCTTCTCCCATCCATCTGCAATTACCAACAAAGAGAAGAATCAACAAATGTCCGAAAATTTGGACGACCGTCGAACGACGCTCCCTGACGGGTGTTGAACGATTTTCAGTCACGACATCACCAGAGTCATCAGTTCTCAAATCGAACAAAAATCATGCAAACCATAATCACGAATAGTTGATAACGCCTGATCTAGTAATTCATCAACCTAAATCGTTTTAAATTTTGAGTAAAACCTATAAGATTTTGATTTTTATTTCAAACCCTACAAACTACCTAAACTACAAGATTTTGAGAACATACCTTGATGATTGGTTGATTGAGTTAACTAAACAGAAAGAAGGTGAAAAATCGAGTGGGTTAGGCTCAAGAACGAGCAAAATCAGCCAAAAATAGAGAGAGAAATCGGAGGTTGAAATTGTACTCGTTTTGGCAGTTATGAAATTTTCTTTTATGAAAAAGGGGTTGTGTCGAGCTTATAGAGGCTTGACACTCCGGTACCAATCCACGGTCATGTAATGGTATCGATCAATGGTGTAGATGTGTCAACTTTTTAACTTTGAAAACCGTATAAATATATTAATTATTATTTGTGGTTTTTATAAACTTAGATATTTGCAAGTGCTTGTCCTCCCACTCAGAGCTTCTTTATGGTCACTAGCTAGACAGAACGTTAGATAAATTGAGCGTTGGTACACCCAAACGCACGGTTTGAGAGCTCGAGATTTCTTCTTTTGCCATGTAGTGCTTCACTTTTTGTCCATTTACTGTGAGCTCTTCGTTCTTCGAGTTTATGAGTACGATAGCTCCATATGGTGTGACTTCTTTGATAGTGAAGGGTCCTGACCAATGAGAATATAATTTCCCAGGAAATAGCATTAAACGGGAGTTGTACAGAATTCCTTGATCATTAGGTTCGAAATGCCTTGATATGATTTTTTTTCTCAGGATAAGCTTTTTTTCTTTTCTTGTAAAATTTTGATTTCACCTAAGCGTGATATCTGATCTCGTCCAACTCGTTAAGTTGTAATAGCCTCCTTTATGCAGCTGGTTTTGCATCAAAATTTATCATCTTTGTCGCCCAAGCTGGTTTGTGTTCTAGTTCTACCGGGAGATGACAAGCTTTTCCATAAAGTAAATTAAACGGGGTGGTTCCAAGTGGTGTTAAATGAATTCCAGTAAGCCCAAAGCTTGTCATCCAACCTTGTAGACCAACCGTACGGGTCAAGCCTACCGTTTATTCTAAGATTTCTTTGATCTGGCGGCTAGAAACTTCTACTTGTCTGCTGGTTTGAGGATGGTAAGGTGTAGCAACTCGGTGGTTGACTCGGTGTTTCTTGAGAAAATTTTCAAATACTTTGTTGACAAATTGGGTACCTCCATCACTTATAACTATTCGTGGGACTCTGAATCTAGGAAATATGATACTTTTGAAAAGCTTAACGACTACAATAGAATCATTTTCCGTTGTTGCTATAGGTTCAACCCATTTCGATACATAGTCTACAACAACTAAAATGTATTTATTTCCGTTAAAAGAAGGAAAAGGACCCATAAAGTCTATACCCCAGCAATCAAACACTTCTATTGCAAGTAGGATGTTTTGCCCCATTTCATGTCTTTTGCTGATTTTTCCTCTTGTTTGACAAGGTTCACACTTTGGTATGTATGCTTGAGTGTCTATAAACATAGTCGGCCACCAAAAGCCTGCCTGGAGGATCTTCGATACTGTCTTGTAAATAGCAAAATTCTAATCATAATCTGATCCACGAAAGTGATATAGAATGTCTGGGACTTCAATTTCCGCAACATATCGTATGTATATGCCATCTAAACAATGTTTATAGAGGTAATGTTCGTCCCAGTAATATCTTCGCATTTCTCTTAGGAATTTCTTTTTGTGATATTCTTTGAAGACTTCTGGTTCTATCTAAGGCGCAAGATAGTTCACTATGTCGGCGTACCATGGTCTATCATTTAGTCTTGTTCAGCGCGGCACACCCCCCCCCCCCCCCCCCCCCCCAAACTTAAACTTCGATCTCCGGGAGAAGCTTGGTCGAATTGTGAAGGTGTACAAGCCAATTTGATTGTAATTTCAATTATAACGTCATTGGTTTCCATGTCTATGTTTTCCTTGTCTATAGCGTCGATCGATCTTCTTCAGATTCTAGAGGTACCTTTCCAATAAATGTTGAGTTTGGTTGGTAGATATTTCGGTGGGCAGGAAATCATCAATAGGAACGTCATCATCTTCTATGATTCTCGAAAGGTGATCTGAAACTCTGTTTTCCACTCCTTTCTTATCCTTGACTACTATGTCAAATTCATGTAAGAGTAGAATCCATCTTAAAAGCAGCGGTTTAGCATCTTTCTTTTGCATTAAGTACTTCAAAGAAGCGTGGTTGGTGTGGACACTACTTTTGAACCATTTATATAGGAAGGAATTTTTTCAAAAGAAAACACCACAGTCAATAACTCCTTTTCCGTTGTTGCATAATTCCTTTGTGCATCGTTGAGGGTTTTACTAGCGTAATAGAGGGCTTGTAGTTTTTTGTACTTTTTCTGCCCAAGCACTGAACCAACTGAGTAATCACTGGCATCACACATTGTTTCCAAAGGTAAATCCCAGTGTGGTGCTTGTTCAATTGGGGCAGTAACGAGGGCTGATTTTATTTTTGTGAAAGCTTTCAGACTTTCGGGTGTGATATCGAATTTGACTTCTTTGCATAGGAGGGATGTAAGGGCTCTAACGATTTATCTTAAATCTGTAATGAATCTCCTATAGAATCCGGCGTGTCCAAAAAAGCTTCAAACGTCTTTTACATTTGTGGGTGGTGGCAGACCTTTCATGACTTCGATTTTGGCTTTATCCACCTCTATACCGGCTGTTGAAACTTTGTGTCCTAAAACCATTCCACTGTTAACCATGAAATGACATTTTTCTCAATTAAGGACTAGGTTTTTCTCCTCACATCTGGCTAACATTTTTTAGAGATTGTTTTAAGTAAGGTTTTGAAATCTGTACCGAATACAGAGAAATCGTCAATGATAGTGCAGAGTGTCGAACTCATCCCAGTCATCAGATACTGGAATATGAGTACACTCTCTTGATGCTATATCATGTCGAGGATCATGATAATATTCTAAGGTCCTGATCAAATCCTACTCTCTCTTCGGAGAAGGGATTCGACATGGAGGTCCTAATGGTTCACTAGAGGTCCCAACGTCGAAACGTGCCTTGGTTCTTCTCTCATCCATCTGCAATTACCAACAAACACAAGAATCAACAAATTTCCGAGAATTTGGACGACCGTCGAACGACGCTCCCTCTCGGGTGTTGAACGATTGTCAGTCACGACATCACCAGATTCATCATTTCTCTAATCGAACAAAAATCATGCAAACCATAATCACGAGTAGTTGATAACCCTTGATCTAGTAATTCATCAACCTAAATCGTTCTAAATTTTGAGCTAAACCCTGTGGGAACCGAAATTCGCACTGTCGATTTTCGTTGAATTAGGAACGCAGGGTAACCCTAGTTTCCCAAAGGTCCCGGACATCTGCTTAACCACACGCCAATCAGTCATAATACGATGTAAATCTTGAAAAACAAAGTAAGAATCGAAAAGAGAGCAAATACATGTCTTATTTCAAATTTGCGTATGAGCATTTACAACAGGATATGAGCCTAGGCTATGAGAGCTGTCGGCGAGATCCCTATTTCTAATAACCTAAGACGGGAAAACCCTAGTTGAGTCGCAGCTCAGATAACAAAAATGGAAAGTTGCCTAAATGCTCTAAGTGCTAAGCTATGTTTGCTCTGAGTGGAGATGTTTTTCTGTCCTCTGCATCATTACCCTTCAAGTCCTTATATACTCCTCTAGAGGCGGTTTGCTCTTTCCCCTTCTGTCCTTGGTCGAATATATCGTTTCGCAGAAATATTCCTTTTTTCCTCGAACTTCATGATTATCTTTGGAAATTTAGAATTTATCCTTCGATCTTAACGTTTATCCCTTCCTTCAATATAAAAGAAACCGTCACAAAGTTTGGGCTTGATTTTGGATAAAATCACGAGCGGGCCTTTAGACGAGCTTTAGACCTCGTTGGGCCATTTTTTGACTTAAGCGTTTCTACAACTTTATCTAAAGAGCGTTTCTAAGAGGACGTCGTCCGAGAGTTAGGATCTTTCGTATAGAGCGTGTGACTCTAGGTGTTTAGTTAACCGTTATCGTCTAATACGATCAACCCGATCCTTCTCGAGAAAACGAGTTCTTTTGGTAAAGTTCCAATGTCAATCCCGATCGAGACGGAAGAAAGATAAGTTTGCTAAAGTATTGAAAGAGGGAGTTTAACGAGGATGAGGTGAAACTGGACTGATTTGATTCGACTTGCCGAACGAGCGGGTTGGATTGATCGTTCCATCTAACTCGCCCGTTCAGCGAGTTAGCCTTGTCCAACTCGCCGTACGGGCGAGTTGGTCTTGTCGTACCTACCAACTAGCCGTACGGGCGAGTTGGTTGGTTTGTGCCGTCCAACTTGCCGTACAAGCAAGTTGGTTGGTCCGTTCCGTCCAAGTCGCTGTACGGGCGAGTTGGTCGGTCCGTGCCATCCAACTCGCCTGTACGGCGAGTTGGTTGATCCGTGTTCCTTTCCTTCGAGTTTTGGTCCTGAGACTTTCCTTAAGTTGGTTTCGAGACTGCATTCATATTGAAACACGATTTTATGCATACTGGATGAATTAGGCGGAATCCGACGTCTGAAGCCTTGAGGTGAAAAAGTGAATCGTTTCTTCTATAAGTATGTGGAGTGGTTTTAAAAACTCTTCATTTGCACATTTCCCCAAACTTTTTTAAGAACAAAAGATTTTCTCCTCTCTTTCATTCCTTTGGTAAAAAGGAAGCTATGTCTTCGGGGAGAGAGGTTTCCTCAAAGTCTCTTAATGACCGTTCCATTCCTGATGGTTCCAGCTCGCAACACAATGATGCTGTGCTAAAGGTGGAATTTCCGGCTTACTCACTCGATCCTGAACAAGATGAAGCGCACTGGGTGGCCAGGGGAGACGTGAAATCCCACAGACCTGGTACGTGGGCCTTGCCTTCATTACGTGCCAACCCCATAGAGGATTGTCCCAGAAAAAGCTGTTTGAATGGGCTGGATGCCATTCGGAGCCATTGCCGAGTTCTTGAATTGGTCGAGTTTTGTCTTCTGGAGGCAGGAGCGGTTCCTGAGTTTCCTCCCCATGGTTACTTCACGTTACGACGTGTTCCTAACGCAATGCCATTTATGGTTTCCTATTCCCGAGGTTATAGCGCGACTTCTCGATTGTTCCAAGATATCGATTAGTCAAATAAACCCGTGTGGTTTGCAGCATATTGTCAGGATTCTCGTGCTGAGTTACAAGTTTTGTATAACCCTCGATGCCAAACATCTCGACGCTTTGCTTATACCAGTCGGGAAATCGTCCAAAATTCAGTTAAGGCCCCGGTCGGGGATGATGATCATAAGCGAATTCGTGTTGAACTACCATGAATGGCGTAAGCACTTCTTTTTCGTCCGTGTTGACGATGCGTCTGTAGAGGAAAACAGCCTCTCTGTCTTTAGGACTAGATGGGGTTTGAAAGGTATCCTTGATCAAGTGTAGCTCCTTTTCTCTTTTCTTTACCCTTTTTTTTTGTTTTGGTGGAGTTTGATCTCTTACGTTTCATTTACATTTTATTTTCAGAGACCAATATTTTCCCTCCGAGTCCGAAAGGTCTGGATACCATCCAAGACTTGCTTCACGGCCGCGGCGTTTTTAGGCAACATTTAACCCAAAGAGGGTCCATCATGCTGTTGCTCTCCATCGTTCTCGGTATCATCCAGATCTGCCGGTTGAGGAAGGATCAGAGGCGTCCATGGATGGATTTTTTACGTGTGCGGTTCCCACGAGAGAAGAAAAACCGAAGACTAGGATGGACATACACTTCATTGTCGAGGATGAAGCGACTAACAAGCAGTGCTCCTCCGAGAATATACGAAGAGACTACCTAAATAGTCAAGTAGGTGGGGACAACGTCGATCGAGGCGATTTCGATGAGCCCCTTGGTTTTGACTATCCTCCGGGCGCTGGTGGGTCCAGTGAGACCCCAGAGTTTACCCAGGCATTGAGGATGGTCAACGGGGTAAGTTCTTGTCATTTTATTTTAAGGATGAGCTTTTCTGACTTTGAGATACTTGGCAGGGCCTCCTTATGATGAACCGAGCACTTAATGCGTGCTGCCAGGAAGCATGTATGGCTCAGTTTAAGGATGAGGCAGCCAACAATGAGATTGCTCGTCTGAGAGATGAGTTGGAAAGTTCTCATCGTCGCGAGAGCGATTCGGTCACGACCGAGGTTCGTCGCGCTTATAGGCGAGGGAAGAGGGAAATGGCTGAAGTCATGAGGACTCGTCGTGAAAAGTTCTCTTATCAATTTGAGGAACTTGCGGAGGGCTATAAGGACTTCGGAGACTATCGCGAATGTCGCGGTGCTGTGGGTGAACTATACCTCATGCAGGCTCCTGGTTATTCGTTCGGTGCCGAATATGCGAGGCAGACCGGGTGTATGAACGATAGGGACATGGACTTTGCGATTCCTCAGGCCGAAGAGAGAATTTGGGAAAAATAAGACCCGATTCTTGTTACCCCGACACAGTGGAGGCCGAGGTGGGGAATGCCGATGGGACGGGCGAGGTAAATCAGCCGACGGCTCCTCTGGATGTAAACAACTATAATTCGCTTGGTAGATCGATGACCGAGTGTTTCGATTTTAATGAGTAATCGCGAGGTTGCGACTGATTTGAGAATGCCCTCTTCTGTTTTATTGCACGTTTCTGTCTTGTTTGTTTGTCGGCCAAATATGGTTGTATGTAGTGGGACTGGCCGAGTGTGGCCTTGAATCCATGTTTTTTACTATCTTTTATTCGAACAGTGCTTGTTTATGATGAACGGGTGTTTTTAGATATTTTGGATTTGTTTAGTGTAGAAAGAAAACTCGAGTTGTCATCTCGGCTTCCTCTTTTTTTGCGGATCGCCCTATTCGTTGTTCGTGCAAGATGTTCGAGGAGTTTTCAAAGTTTCGGGAACGTTTAGATACGGATGAAGAGACATGCTTTTAGGATCTCGTATGTTTTTGATATCATGTCTTGAGACGTTAGAGACCAGTGTGATGGGTTTAGGGCAAAACCTAGATTTACTTTCGGTATAAGGTTTTGCGATGACTAATCCGATTTCGTTTTGCCTGTTCCGCTTTTAACCTGACTCCATTCCTATTTAATGTCTGCGATAGGTTCTCAGCTTATACGACTTGTCTGGTCGGAGTCGAGCATCTCTTCAGGGACAATTTTTAAGTCTCATGAAAGTTCTGAAAAAAAATTCGGATTTCTTATATTGAGCGCTGTTTATCCTATTCGGATGTGAGAGGATCTGTCCATATGATGGGCGTGGGTGCGTTTGTTTAAGACGGCTAATGGGCTCGGCGGGGCCAATTGCCGAGTGTTTTGTAGTTACGAATGGGTTGGGGGTGTATTCTCAAAAATTCAGACGACGTCTCGCTTATTTTTTTGAAAACTCACTCGTAAGTAATGCTTTGAGCATATGGAACCAGGATCTCGTGCTTTGATCGGGAATCGATGATTCAACCGAGATAGGATAGTATAGAGTTGATCCGTTTTGAGGCAGAATGATTTTTTGCGAGTTTCCCTTTCTGGGATGGTGCGATAATCGTTTTTCTCCTGTAAGGATGTACAACATAGTGTTTCTTTGTGGGATGATATACAATTTACGAAACTATAAAGAAGTCTTTATTGTCGAGAAAGTTTTGAAAATCCTGCATACAATTCAATAAAAAAAATCAATTTTTTTTTTCTGAATGTGAGAATATATGATTGTTCATACATGTACCAACTCCCCCCCCTTTTAGAGAGGGGATAGCTGAACTCGTCTTTTGACGAGCTGCCTACGTACCTCTTTCATGAATCAAGCCATCTCGTAGTTTTGTTTGTTTGGGAGAGTCTGTTTACTCGGCCGTTGTTTTTGTGTTAACTGCGTTAGTTGCTGAATCGACTTCTTCTGTTGGACTTGTCTTCTTTGATGGGATGGGCGCGTCGGGCACTGGAACTGGTTGTTCGCTAGCCGTTGCTAGAATTGACGATTCAGGGTTGTCCTTGCCCAAATCACTTTCGGCTCATGCCTGGGCTATCCTCGGGTGCTTGGAATTTGTCATCGCGGTGTTCGTGATTCTTCTTAGCTTGTGTTCGGCCAGGAAGCATCGTCTCGACTGCTTCTGGCAGCACCAAGTTACCGTAATCCCGTTGTGAGTTGGGAACTTAATGCTAAGTGGTAAATTGATGGGACTGCCTTCATGGCGTTTTGCCAAGGCGTGCCCATGATGACGTTGTAGATGGCTGGGTGGTCGACGACCGCGAAATCGACGATCTTGGTGACTTCTTTTGCTGCCACATGTAATTTGATAGATCCGAGGGTCATTGATGTCATGCCAAAGAAACCAGTTAGCGGCTTAGGTGATGTACAACTTCGCCTAGCTTGATGTTCATCCGTTTAAGAGTTTCAGAAAATATGACGTTGACTGTGCTTCCGCTGTCTATGAGAACCCTGGCGACCTCGAGATCTCTTATCATGAGATCGATTACGAGTAGGTCGCAGTGTGGCTGATCGATTCCTCTGGCCTTTCTTCGTCGAAAGTGATTGCTTCTTTCGGAGTGTCATTGATTTTGGGCCAGATTTTCTAATTTCTGCTTGTCTCGGCTTTGCGCTGATAAGCTTTGATGGCCGAGACCGTGTCACTGCAGAATTCTGATCCGCCGATGATCCTGTTTACCCTGCAACGGTTTCTGTCATTGCCCTTATCATCCTGCCTTTTGCCTCGCTTTACTCCCAATTGGTCCCCTTGGGAAGGTTTCTCCGTTTGAGGAGTTCTGTCGTTTTTCGGGGGGCGATCTGAGTCGCGGATGAGATCCTTCAAGCTGGAGACTTCTAAGAGTTCTCCGGAGAGCAGATTCGCGGCCATTCTTGCACCGAGAACTTTGCAGTTAATTTTCGATTGTCCGCGCGTTTGGTGAAAATCGTAGAAGGCATTTTCGTCGTAACTCGTATTCAGGTCCACGTATTACCCGCCGTCCGTCCTTGCTCCGTTCTAGAGTTAATAGCGTAGCTATGTGCTCCCTTCATTTCTTTGTCTCCGTGTTGGACGTTTCTGTCGTTGCGAGGGTTCTTATTTTTTAATTTCTGATCCAACCCCGGATCCTTCGATGCATTCTTCATTGGCTTCCATTTCTGGGACAAAACCCTCTTATCTTCTTCGATGATAATGTAATCTGTGGCTTTTTGAAGCGCGTCATGGATCGTACGCGGTTTTTCCAAATTTATCCACTTCCTGAAATTCGAGTTGAACCTGAGCATTTTTCGAAGTGAGTATATCGCGACTTTGTCGCTTATCCCGATGACTCTAGCCATGGAGGTGAACTTTGACTTGAACCTGAGCGTTTTTCGAAGTGCGTCAATCGCGACTTTGTCGCTTATCCCGATGACTAGCTATGGAGGTTTTGAGACATTTTATGAAGTCGCAGAGAGTTTCTTCCTCTCCCTGGGACAAGCTCCAAAGGTCCACGTCGGAGTTTTCTCGATCTATGAAAATTGGTTATTGTTTGAGGAATTTTGAGGAGAGCTGGCGGAAGCTTGCAATGGAGTTTCTCCTGAGGCGAGAGAACCATTCTAGCGCTGCTCCGCAAAGGTTTTCTAAGAAGAGGCGGCATTCACCAGCGTCTCTCTCGTTTTCTCTGAATCTGGCTCTACCCATCTTGACTTGAAAAGCCTGTAGGTGTGCCTTAGGATCAGTAGTTCCGTCGTATGCATCACTTTGACCTTCCAAGGATCCGAAGCCCTAGTTTCAATGATATGAGTAGTAATGGGTGTTTTACGAGCTTCTTCGAGCAGTAGATCGATCTACGGTGCGGTGCTAGTAGCATGGTGGATTTGGGACTTCACCGCCCTGACTTCAGCCACCGTTTTCATGAGATCATCGTAGAGATCGCGGATTTTGGAACTCTTGCTAGCAGATTTCCGACTTTGTTGGCGTTTGCTTCGAGTGCTCTGAGTTTGCTCTTCAGCCAGATCTTCATGTTCTTTCCAGAAGATAACTTCTTTGTTCACAGGGTTTTTGAACTGGGATTCGTTCTGAACTGCTCAACTTCTTGTGCGGCACGGATGTATGTCTGCGTCTTCGTCCGTAGGTTCGGACTGACTGCTAGATTCCAGGTCGACACGTTCGACTTCTCCTCTTTCTTGTATTTCTCGATAGGAGGAAGATCTCCCGGGTTTTTCCGTGTAGGCGCAGGGGTGACTTTGTCAGGGTTTTGTCCAGACGGTTTGCCTTGCTTGTTATCGGACCGGAACAAAGGCGTTGCGAAGTCGAGTCTTCTTCCGCGTATTCGGGTTGTTCCCCGCAGAAAGATGGCCATGTTCCTTGCTGTGAGGGTTTAACCTGTTTAGCGAGAGAATTTATGACCTTATCATGTTCTGCCGAATTCTTCTCCAAAGTCGAGAACATCTTCTTCACCTCCTCGAATGTTGTGGTGTTTGCGTCAGCGTTGACTGCAGTGACACTCATCGCTGGAGTGTTTTCAAGGTTCTCATCGACGACGTTATCGTCACGAGGCAGAACATGATAAACCAAAATTTGCACTGTCGATTTCCGTTGAATAAGGAACGCAGGGTAAACCGTAGTTTCTCAGAGGTCCAGGATATCTGCTAAACCACACGCCAAGCAGTCAGAATACGAAGTAAATATTTAAAAACAAAGTAAGAATCGAAAAGAGAACAAATAGATTTCTTATTTTGATTTGTGTATGAGCATTTACAACAGGATAGGAGCCTAGGCTATGAGAGTTGTCTGCGATCTCCCTAGTTCTAATAACCTAAGACTGCAAAACCGTAGTTGAGTCGCATATCGGATAACAAAAACGCAAAGTTGCCTAAATGCCCTAAGTGCTAAGCTATGTTCACTCTGAGTGGAGATTTTTGTGTGTCCTATGCATCACCACCCTTGAAGTCCTTATATACTCCTCTAGAGGCGGTTTGCTCTTTCCCCTTCTGTCCTTGGTCAAAATTATCGTTTCGCGGAAATATTCGTTTTTTTCCTTGATCTTCATGATTATCTTCTGAAACTTAACATTTATCCTTCGATCTTAACATTTATCCCTTCCTGCAAAGTAAAAGATAAACCATCAGAAAATTTGGGCTTGATTTCGCATAAAATCACGAGTGGGCCTTTAGCCGAGCTTTAGATCTGTTGGGCCGTTTTTTGACTTAGGTGTTCCAACGACTTTATCGAAAGAGAATTGCTAAGACGACGTCGTTCGAGAGTTAGGATCTTTCGTGCGGAACGTGTGACTATAGGTGTTTAGTTAACCATTATCGTCTCATATGATCGACCCGATCCTTTCTCAAGAAAACGTGTTCTTTCGGTAAAGTTCCAATGTCAATCCCGATCGAGACGGAACAAAGATAAGTTTGATCAAGTATCAAAAGAGGGAGTTTAACGAGGACGAGGTGAAACTGGACTGATTTGATTTGACTTTCCGAACGAACGGGTTGGATTACTCGTGCCATCTAACTCGCCCGTTCGGCAAGTTGGCCTTGTCACATTCGCCGTACGGGCGAGTTGGTCGTGTCATGCTATCCAACTCGCCCGTATGGCGAGTTGGACAGTCCAACTCGCCGTATGGGCGAGGTGGTTGGTCTGTTCCGGCCAACTCGCCTGTACGGCGAGTTGGCCTTGTCCAAATCGCCGTACGGGCCAGTTGGTCGTGTCATACAATCCAACTCGACCGTATGGCGAGTTTGTTGGTCCGTTCCGTCCAACTCACCCGTATGGCGATTTGGCCTTGTCCAACTTGCCGTACGGGCGAGTTGGTCGGTCTGTGCAGTCCAACTCGCCGAACGGGTGAGTTGGTCGATCCGTGTTTCTTTCTTTTGAGTTTTGGCCCGGAGACTTTAGTTAAGTCGGTTTAGAGACTGCATTCATATAGAAACACGATTTTTAGATGCTGATTTCAAGAATACCGTTTTTGACCCCAACAAACGCGTTTTTTCCGGTAGATTTTCGACGTTGATTCCTTTGTAACCTATATTGACCCCAACAAACCCTATAAGATTTTTATTTTGTTTCAAACCCTACAAACTACCTAAACTACAAGATTTTGAGAACATACCTTGATTTGGTTGACTGAGTTAACTAAACAGAAAGAAGGTGAAAAATCGAGTGGGTTAGGCTCAAGAACGAGCAAAATCAGCCAAAAATAGAGAGAGAAATCGGAGGTTGAAATCTTACTAGTTTTGGCAGTTATGAATTTTTTTTATGAAAAAGGGGTTGTGTCGAGCTTATACAAGCTTGGCATTCTGGTACCAATCCACGGTCCTATAATGGCGTCGATCCGATGGTGTAGATGTGTCAATATTTTAATTTTGAAAACCGTATAAATATATTAATTATTATTTGTGGTTTTTATAAGCTTAAATATTTACAAGTGCGTTGTCCTCCCACTCAGCACTTCTTTAAGGTCACTAGCTGGACAGAACGTTAGATAAATCGAGCGTTGGTACACCCAAACGCACGGTCTGAGAGCTCGGGATTTCTTTATTTGCCATGTAGTGCTTCACACTTTGTCCATTTACTGTGAACTCTTCGTTCTTCAAGTTTATGAGTACGATAGCTCCATATGGTGTGACTTCTTTGATAGTGAAGGGTCCTAACCAACGAGAATGTAATTTCCTAGGAAATAACATTAAACGGGAGTTGTACATAAGTCCTTGGTCATTAGGTTCAAAATTCCTTGATATGATTTTTTTTTATCAGGATAAGCTTTTCTTCTTTTCTTGTACAATTTTGATTTTGCATAAGCGTGATATCTGATCTCGTCCAACTCGTTAAGTTGTATTAGCCTCCTTTATGCAGCTGGTTTTGCATCAGAATTTATCATCTTTGTCGCCCAAGCTGGTTTGTTTTCTAGTTTTACCGGGAGATGACAAGCTTTCCCATAAAGTAAATCAAACGGGGTAGTTCCAAGTGGTGTTAAATACATTCTGGTAAGCCCAAATCTTGTCATCCAACCTTGTAGACCACCCGTACGGGTCGAGCCTACCGCTTATTCTAAGATTTCTTTGATCTGGATGTTAGAAACTTCTACTTCTCTTCTGGTTTGAGGATGGAAAGGTGTAGCAACTCAGTGGTGGACTCCATGTTTCTTGAGAAGTTTTTCAAATACTTTGTTAACAAATTGGGTACCTCCGTCACTTATAACTATTTGTGGGACTCTGAATCTAAGAAATATGATACTCTTGAAAAGCTTAACGACTAAAATAGCATCATTTTTCGGCGTTGCTATAGCTTCAACCCATTTCGATACATAATCTACAGCAACTAAAATGTATTTATTTCTGTTAAAAGAAGGAAAAGAACCAATAAAGTCTATACCCCAGCAATCAAACACTTCTATTGCAAGTATAAAGTTTTGCTCCATTTCATGTCTTTTGCTGATTTTTCCTCTTGTTTGACAAGGTTCACACTGTGCTATGTATGCTTGAGTGTCTATAAACATAATCGGCCACCAAAAGCCTGCCTGGAGGATCTTCGATACTGTCTTGTAACTAGTAAAATTCCCAGAATAATCTGATCCATGACTGTGATATAGAATGTCTGGGACTTCAATTTCCGCAACAGATCGTCTGTATATGCCATCTAATCAGTGTTTATAGAGGTAATGTTCGTCCCAGTAATATCTTCAGATTTCTCTTAGGAATTTCTTTTTGTGATATCCTTTGAAGACTTCTGGTTCTATCTAAGGCGCAAGATAGCTCACTATGTCGGCATACCATGGTCTATCATTTAGTTGGGTTCAGCGCGCAGACCCACCCACCCCCACGACTTAAACTTCGATCTCCGGGAGAAGCTTGGTTGAATTGTTAATGTGTACAAGCAACTTTGATTGTAATTTCAATTATAACCTCATTGGTTTCCTTGTCTATAGCTTCGATCAATGTTTCATTAGGAACGTCGATCAATGCTTCTTCAGATTCTAGAGTTACGTTTCCAATAACTGTTGAGTTTAGTTGGTAGACATTTCGGTGGGCAGGAAATGATCAATATGAACGTCATCATGTACTCTTATTCTAGAAAGGTGATCTGAAACTCTGTTTTCCACTCCTTTCTTATCCTTGACTTCTATGTCAAATTCTTGTAAGAGTAGAATCCATCTTAAAAGTCGCGGTTTAGCATCTTTCTTTTGCATTAAGTACTTCAAAGCCGCGTGGTAGGTGTGGACACTACTTTTGAACCATTTATATAGGAAGGAATTTTTTCAAAAGAAAACACCACAGTCAATAACTCCTTTTTCCGTTGTTGCATAATTCCTTTGTGCATCATCGAAGGTTCTACTAGCGTAGTAGATGGCGTGTAGTTTTATTCCTTTTTCTGCCCAAGTACTGCACCATCTGGGAAATCACTGACGTCACATATTGTTTCTGAAGGTAAATCCCAGTCTGGTGCTTGTACATTTGGGGCAGTAACGAGGGATGATTTGATTTCGGTGAAAGCTTTCCAGATTTTTGGGTGTGATATCAAATTTGACTTCCTTGCATAGGAGGGATGTAAGGGCTCTAACAATTTTTTTCTGAAATCTGTAATGAATCTCCTATAGAATCCACGACAGTGATACTGTCTTGTAAATAGCAAAATTCTCATCATACTCTGATCCACGACGTGATATAAAATGTTTGGGACTTCAATTTCCGCAATATATCGTCTGTATATGCCATCTAAACAGTGTCTATAGAGGTAATGTTCGTCCCAGTAATATCTTCGGATTTCTCTTAGGAATTTCTTTTTGTGATATCCTTTGAAGACTTCTGGTTCTATCTAAGGCGCAAGATAGTTCACTATCTCGGCGTACCATGTTCTATCATTTAGTCGTGTTCAGAGCGCACACCCCCACCCCACCCCCCACCCCCCGACTTAAACTTCGATCTCCGGGAGAAGTTTGGTTGAATTATGAAGGTGTACAAGCAAATTTGATTGTAATTTCAATTATAACCTCATTGGTTTTCCTGTCTATGTTTTCCTTGTCTATAGCGTCGATCGATGCTTCTTCAGATTCTAGAGGTACGTTTCCAATAAATGTTGAGTTTGGTTGGTAGACATTTTGGTGGGCAGGAAATCATCAATAGGAACGTCATCATCTACTATGATTCTCGAAAGGTGACTAGACGGTGTTGCTTGTTTAGTCGTCCGTGGGCGACTAGAAAATGTTTTTGTGTCTAGTCGCCCATGGGCGACTAGAAAATGTTTTTGTGTCTAGTCACCCATGGGCGACAAGACGTCGATCGTCTAGTTTCCCATTGGCGACTAGACAATATGTACAGTTCTTTGTTGTCCCGAAACTTATTATGTATGATTGTTCATAATGAGTTTCCTTCGTGGGATAGTCTTAGTAATCCTGGACGTTGATTTCAAGATTACTGTTTTTGACCAAAACAATTAGCCCCCAGCTTGTAAGTTTCGAGTGTGACTCTTATGAGTGAGTAATGTGCGTCTAATTGGAATCTACGTCCAAGATTTTTTTGCGAAATAATAGAAAATATTTTTTTATTATTTTAAATGCGGAAAAAATTCTATAAGTATAGGACATTTGCTCCTCCATCATTTCATTCTTGAGAGCTTTTTCTAATCAAGATTACTTCCTCTCACGATGAGCGAAGAAGCAACGTGTCCGGGATGCCCTTCTGGCGAGTTTGTCAAACTTTCATTCTCCTAGTGGCATTTCAACTCATGTGGCTCAGTAACTCGCTTTTCAGGAACAGATGACTCGCTGGGATGCCGGGGGGGGGGGGGGGGGGGGCGTCTATGTTGATACGACGGACCACTATGTCCCGACTGTTTCCTTGAACCCTACTGTCGAGTTTCCGTCTTTTGATTTGGCACAACTAACGCGTTTGTTTACGACTCCGATTTCTGTTACTGATACTGAATAGGCTCCTGAGTCGATTCCTTCTCTTCCGGCTAAGAGAGAAATTGTCTTGGGGTTATGTGCCCTTAGTGCCACTCCCATTGTTGCGCTGAAGGGTCGTAAGAGGGGTTTTCATAATCCCGAGACAGAAAAGAAGAGGAGATGCATCAAAGGAAGTGAGATAGGGCCTTCACCCCTAAGGGGCCTCTAGTTCGAGTTCGATAAGGCCGTACTGTGCCGAGGTTATCTTTGAGACTCTTTTTTGGTGTATTAGATATTTTCTCATTTCTATTTGTTTCTTAGTTCGTGTCTTTGATCAAAGAGATGATTAGCGACTGCGGGTCATAGGTCGAACGTCTTTTGAAAGATCTTTCTGAATCGAAAGATAGATCATCAAAGCTTATGGCAAAGTTGGGAGCTATCAAGGAAGTAAATTCTCTTGAGGTGTCGAGGTTGGAGAGTCGGATTAGCGACTTAGAGAGGGATCTTGGGAAGAAGGCTTGGAAAGCCAAGGCTTCGGAGTTGCGTCGTCTGCAGCGTCAGATTGACCACAAAGAAGGCTCATCAAGCTGCAGGGTCACAGAGGCCAAGGCCGAGTTTCAGAATCGCTTTGCGAGGGTCCCCTGAATCCCTTATATATGTTCATGGAAGGGATCTTGCTATAGCGGTTATCAAAGGGGGTGTGCAGCTACTCTGGGTGAATGAGCTCCGCCTCTAGAGGCCGAAGAGGCCAGATTTTCTATTCGTAAAGAAGAATTGCCAGCCATAGAGGGAGATTCTGATTTGATCCTCGCTGATCTGAAGTCCGAGTGCTTTCTTCCGCCGCCATTGAATATCCTCGAGGGGCAGAATCCTATAGACATTAAGCTTTGCGATGTGGTCGAGGGATACGCAGGCGACGCAGCTTGAATCCCTAGTGACACGATGGACAAGGAAGAGGTCCCACCTCTTTCGGATCAGTAAGGTTATAGTTCCGTCTGGGACGTTTGATTTTAATGTTTTTTCTTATGTTTGATTTGGCCGTGTGCGGCCGTGTAATGTGTTTTCGGGACTGGCCGTATGTGGGTTTGAATCCCTGCTGCTTTGCGGCTTTTTAATAAATGGTACGTTATGTTTTGAAATCCTAAGAGCTTGTGTATAGGGAAGAATAAGAGTTGTCATCACGTATCCAACTCTTTGCAAATCGTCACATTCGTTGTTCGTTTTTTGAAAAAGATTTGGAAATTTTTTATTTTCTGAAATCCTATGACGTACGAACATGAGCGAAGATACATGCTTTAGGATCTCATATCGGTTATTTATCATGACTTGAGATGTTTAAGGCCAGTGTGCTGGGTTTAGGGTACGACCTAGGCCTATTAACAGTTTAGAGTTTGCGGTGACAATTTCAGCTTACGTTACTCGGTGCGTTTTCGACCTGGTTTTGTCTTGATATTAATGTCTGCGATGAGTCTTGGCTTATACAACTTGTTTTTATTAGGAACCGAGCATGTCTCTAAAAAAAATTTTGAATTCCTCTGGAAGTGCTGACTAAAACTTTGGATTTCTTTTATAGCGCGCTATTATCCTTTTGTCGGATGGCGGAGAGCTATCTCTATGGGAGGAGATGGCTTAGTCTATTTAGGACGTTTGTGATCAACAAACTTAATGGTAGATATTACTGTTTGGAGTCTTTGTGACGAATAGGTGTTAGTGTGTGTGACTGTTTGGGCTTCCGAGATGGAGGTTTTATCGAGGAAGGTATTTTGTCGAAAAATATTTTTTTCAAGCGTTTGTGACGTCTCGATGCTGAATGTTGTTTTTCTTGGTTTTGCCGCATTTCTTGATTGAACGTTTGTGGGCTTGAAGAGTTTATCGGTTGTTTGAATAGGTTCGATGATATAGATCTTTTTGAAAATCGTTTGCTGTTTCTCGGACATTGTTTTAAGCGTTTCGTTTGCTTGTTTGTGGACTCGAAGCGTTACTTTGTATAAGAGGTTAGCAAGACTCATTGTAAGTCTTTCCGTGTTTTCTGTATTGCTTACTTTTTTAAAAAAATATCGAGTATGAGAGAGCGAATATTTAAAAAAATGGGAGTGTACGAGAATATGTATACGTACCCACTCCCCCTTTTTTTAGAGAGGGGGACAGCTGAATTGTGACGAATTTCCTACGTACCTCTTTTGGGGATTAAGCTGTCTCGTAGTTCATTTTGTTGTGTCGCGGTTGTTTAGTGATAATATTTCTTGAGGGTCATCACGTTCAAGGTTCAGAAAATTTTGACGTCTTGCATGTTGGAGATTACTCTGTATTTTTATTGCACGGCATAGACTCAAGATTCGAGAGGCGGAACTATCTTCCCGTTACTGATTTGAATGTACGGCTATTTCCCCAATGATTTCTTGCACAAAGATTCTCAATTGCCATTTAAAGCGTTCTGTTATCTATGCTCTCTTGTCCCAAATGTTTTTTTTCACAAAAGAAAGTCTGAGCGGAAAACTTTGTTGAGTGTCAAGAGAACCTTAAGAATCACACTCCTGTGGCAATTTTGATCTTATTCTTTGCCTTCGTGACTATGTATTTCTATGTCTGAAAGCTGTAATTGCCTATGGTAAACAAGAGGGTATTTGCTCGTGGCGCATGATATGAAAATCAACTCCGTGAAATACTGCTGGAGCAAATATACAGAGAGGGATCCTTTGCGTTAATCACACTAACAGCCGCAAACTACGATCATGAGGGTCTGGAGTTCAATGTGTCATAATATTAACACAACGATATCTTGATTTCATACATAGTTTCCGCAATTTTGTTTGGGGTACGTCCTATTTTTCTACCCTCCATGGAAGATTACCACACACTACTGATGATTATTTTTTACTAGAATTAAATGTTGTGTATTTTCTGCCATATTCATGTCATTAATTTTTCGTGCGTTAATTTGGATTTTTTCCATTGTATCAAAAAGTTTCAAGATACCCAAAGAAAGAGGGCACAAGTGACCCATGTGTTAGTACTAGGTTTACCACCCTAGGGTAACATTATGACTCTTTTAAGTGGGGATCGATGAAAAGAGTCTTGCCTGATTAGAAACATAGCGACACCCGTTACACCTGCTTATTAAACCACAACCGCGTACCATTTTTTCGCCATTTCTAAGCATTCTTAAGGCCTCTATCTTGGTACCCATTTTGTTAATATGTTTTGGACTTCTTGCCTCGCTCTTGTAGTTACTTGGGGTATCT
Source organism: Moricandia moricandioides (assembly GCA_905132885.1). Classification (NCBI taxonomy): domain Eukaryota; kingdom Viridiplantae; phylum Streptophyta; class Magnoliopsida; order Brassicales; family Brassicaceae; genus Moricandia; species Moricandia moricandioides. The sequence continues at coordinate 52,023 of CAJHQQ010002976.1, forward strand.
AGGGTCGACGTGGTTAGTCATATCATACATTTCTTGCAGAACTGCTTCAAACTGTTGAGATGAACTGATTATGTCGCCTTTTATGATTTTCGTACGGGATTTCATGCCTACAGATGATGATTTCCGTATTTGAAGCTTTTCACGGTGGGGTCCTTATCTCGCTAATATTCTGCTTCGACCCATCGAGAAGAAATCTGTTAAGACTAAGAGGATACGGTTTCTGATTGACTAAGGCATAGGGCCGACAACTTATATCTCGACCACTACATGAACAAGTATGACTTTGATATTGACGAGAGTACTATCTGCTGGCTGATGAATTGTTGGTGCATTATCTATGGCATTTTTCGCAGCCTACTTGTTGAATGCTCTCTCAATCATTTGATCATTTGTTGGCCCAAAGTAGACCATGACATTTATTCTTATTGCGAAGGGAACTCTCCCTCCAGAGTGGGTTTCACCGGTCATTAAAATCATTATTGAATTGCCATGATTGATGGTACATCCTATCATCCAAACATATTTTTATGAATTTTTACTTGCACTTAATTGCTACGTCTTTATACAACGCAGAGGTCAATAATGGTGCACTCTGAGCAGAATCGCGCCCATTTGTTTATAGAGTTATCCGGAATGAAGTCCTTTTTTGGGTAGGAATATTTTAAATTATAAGATATTAAAAACTCTAACTAGACACAAATCGCGCATTATAATGACCAAAAAATGGGGTCTGGTCGTATTTATTTGATAAAATTTACTGCGTTTAATTCGACCTCGACTATTTGTGTTCATTTCGCGAAGCGGTGCACCAACGATATACTAAATCGGTACTTATTGCTTTATTTAACCTAAGAGCAAGATGTATTTTGCACGTTAAAAGGATAATATTTCCATTTCTAGTCCTTGTTTTCTGATATAAGTCAGACAACTATGTACTTTCACAGACATCCTATAATTTTTCAGAAATATACTGTAGTGAATTATCATCTACGAGTCAATCTGATGTCATTACATATTCAATCATTGTTCATCGTCTGTTGTATCATCAGAAAAGGTAACTATTTATAGTGTTATTAAACGATGTTACCATTGGTATTTTGCATTACAGAATTATGCTTTGTAAACATATAGACAAAGTAAATAATATGCTCTTCTTATTGAAATTTCCAACATTTGGGGCCCGTAGGGTTTTTCGTTAACTTCTTCGGACAACGTAGATCCAAAATCTTCTTTATCTGAGCTTGGCAAGACTAAATCCTCCAATATTTGATTTATAGTGTCGCAAAATTAGAGCGATCACAATGATTCTACTTGGAACGTTTCTGGCACAGGAATATTTGCACATCAACTACTGTAGAGTGAGATTGCGTATAATTCGATACTCGCGAAGCATGTTTCTCAGAGCCTTAGATGTTATTATATGTA
>CAJHQQ010002977.1:0-53441 GCA_905132885.1 Moricandia moricandioides
CCCCACTTGAATCCGACATCCTTCTTTATCACTTCAGTCAAGGGAGCTGCAATGGTGCTAAAGTCTCTCACAAATCGCCTATAGACCCAGCAAGGCCCATGGAAAACTCCTCACTTCTCCTACTGTGGTTGACTCGGCCAGTCTTTGATGGCTTTGATCTTCTCCTCATCGACCTTAACTCCATCTGCACTCACAACAAAACCTAGGAAAACCAAGTTATCTGTGCAAAAGGTGCACTTCTTCAAGTTGGCATAAACCTTTTCATTCCTTAAAACATTCAGGACAGCCCTAAGATGATCTAGATGTTCTTCTAAGTTCTTGCTATATTACTAAAGATGTCATCAAAGTATACAACAACAGAAATGCCTATGAATGATCTAAGAACATGATTCATTAACCTCATGAATGTACTAGGTGCATTGGTTAATCCAAATGGCATAACTAACCACTCATATAATCCATGTTTAGTTTGAATGCAGTCTTCCATTCATCTCCTTCTTTCATCCTAATCTGATGATAACCACTTTTTAAATCTATCTTAGAAAAGATGCAAGAACCATGTAATTCATCAAGCATATCATCAAGTCTAGGGATAGGGTGGCGATACTTCACTGTGATGTTGTTGATTGATCTACAATCAACACACATACGCCATGTACCATCTTTCTTAGGCACTAGGAGCACTGGTACAGCACATGGGCTCAAACTCTCTCGGATATAGTCCTTCTCCATGAGCTCCTCTACTTGTCTTTGCAACTCCTTGGTCTCAACCAGGTTGGTTCTGTATGCTGGACGGTTTGGAAGTGTAGATCCTGGAACAAAGTCTATCTGGTGCTCAATCCCTCTCAAAGGTGGTAACCAATGGGATTGTCTTCTGGAAATACATCTTGAAACTCCTGCAAAAGAGAAACCATTTCACTCGGATACACCGGTGTAGAATCTGTTAAGTTGAAAAGAGTTCTTTAAACACAAGTAAGATAGCAGATTGTTTAGAGTGGAGAGTTCTTTTGATATCACCCATGTTAGCATAGAAGTTTGGCTGCTTAGTTCCAGCCGGTTTTAGATCAATCTCCTTCTTCTTTTGGAGTTAAATCTGATCTTGTTGTACTTCCTTGGGTGTCAAGGGAACCAGGGTGGTCTTGCGTCCCTTGAACTCAAAGGAGTGCTTGTTGGTGAAGCCATCATGGATAACTCGGCGATCAGATTGCCAAGGTCTTCCAAGAAGTATGTGACCAGCTTCCATAGGCAACACATCACACAAGACTTCATCTTCATATCTCCCAATGGCTAAGGGAATAAGGACTTGACTTGAAACCTTCATGGTGCCTTCTTCATTCAGCCATTGTAACCGGTAAGGTTTGGGATGTTTCTGAACCTTCTGTTAGAATGAAGATAAATAATGCTGGTGAAGAGACCAAGCATCAAAGATGAAGCATCCAGAGCAAGTTTGAATCTGTCCGTACAGTCTTGGCGCGCAAGTATCAAATCCTAACCTAGACTGTCTTGGAAGTCAAGGCAAGTGGGGAACTCGTCCAGCTGAGTCTTATGAAGCATATTTGAAGTTTAAAATAGAGATCAGGCCGTTGGAGAGAGATAAGACAAGTTGGGATTTAAATAGAGTAAAAGTCACATGTGCATAAGAGGATGAGCTGCTGTCACTTTCACCCAACCAGAGTGTGCCCATCTCTCTCTCCTGTCACTCTCACTCCCTCTGGTCGAGATTCACCTTGGCTGCATCCTCCTGGCTTCATCAGAAACCCTACAATAATATTAGTTTAGTAAATCTGTACTTTAACAATAAGTTTAATATGTTGCAAGTTGTAATCTGGCTATAAAGCCACTCCATGTGTATTCTGAAACCTCTAAGCAAAGAGGAGTTCTCTTTCTTCACTATTCTCTGGTTCCATACACTCTTAGTTTCTCATTCTCTCTAATCTCTCTGGTTACACACGAATTCACCCTCTTTGATACTCAAGAACACTCTCATACTTTCATACTCTTCACTGCATTCTCTTTGATTCTCACTTAATCTCTCCATTCTCTTTCTCTTAGTTTCGACCATACTCTGTTTCTACATCACTCTCACACCTAAATTCATCTATTCTCACATGGTATCAGAGCTCTCAAGCTCCTGAAAACCTATAAAGCTTCCGCAAATCTGTTTCTGTTCAATCTTCTCTTTCAAACTCTGTTTTGTTCCATCCTTGTATCCTCTGGTCCAAAGGTTTTCCAGGAGGGAAAAATCTCACCAGAACTCAAGATAAAGGAGGTCTTTAATCTCTGGAACTCAAGAAAGCTTCAGCTCAGTCCAGCAAGCTTCATCAAAAGTCCAGATTCAAGTTCTGTTTCTTGTAAACCAGTTGGTACATTCTATTGTCCACTGGTCCAAACTCTCTAAGATGGAGAGACCTAATGGAATGGTGACTTCAGAAACTTCAAGGAGTCCAAAGAAGAAAACCACACAACCTCATCTGGTCCAAAATGCTGAAGATAATCCATGGAAGAAACCATTCTTGGAGAAAGGTCACTATAGGAGCATCAAAGCTAGGCTGTTCTAATCATTCTCTGGCCAGCCATGCTGAAGCTCTGTTTCTGACCAACAAAACCCACGACCAGCAAGAGGACAGGAGGGGTTTGAAGTGTCCCCTTGACCAGAAGGAGATAATCAAGAAGATGAGGTGTTGGACAGTCAATTCACACCTCAAACACTCCAAATTCAAGTGATTCACAGCCATGGAGGTTCAAGGAACTAGCTCAGGTTCCTTGGCTGTAAGTTAACCTCCTGAACTCTAATAAGAGCTTGTTTAATTGTTTAAATTGTTTCTGGTTGTGTTGAGTGTGTGTTTAGTATCTTTGGGACAGTTTAATGTTACTAGAGTTTTTGAACCTAGTTTCTGTCCCATGATGCTTAAACATTATGTATGCATTGTTCTAGGAGTTTTCTAGCATGGTTATGTCTAGTTTCTGCCCTAGACTAATTGTTTATACTGTTTCTGATCTAAGCTTGTTGTTTAGTATTTTGTTGCTTAAAATTGTTGCTTGCTGCATGTGTACTGTTCTAGGAGATTACTAGCAATGTTTTGTTCTATTGTTTGTGTGCTGTATGGTCTAGGCGAGTTGCTTAGTGCCGGTTTGTATGTCTTGTATTGAATTGCTGATGGTCTAGGTTAGTTTCTAGCCATTTGTTGCATTCATGGGTGTGTAGCTTGATTAGATGTGTTGCTTAGTGTAAGCTACTGCCATAAATTGTTGTTGCATTCATGAATTGTCTAGATTGATTAGATGAGTTTTCTAGTCACTATTTTGTCATTTATAATCTGTGTTTGCTTAAATGATCATAAAAATCAGCCTAAATGTCTTGTACTTGATGAGTTATCATGGTTGAGCGTTTAGTGAATTATATGCATGGTTTAGGACTGAATGAGTTGTTTAGCTTCTGCCATTGCATTGTTTAAAAGTTGGGGATCAGACTTGGTGAGTTACCAAGGTCTGATCCTCTTGTGTGGTCTAATTCTTGCTGGAGTTTGAGTGTTGTTTCAGGTACACAAGAGGTGTCCACTGTCCATCACCAATCGAAGACAAAGAAGAAGGCTTTGCCCATGAGTTCAGAGCCTACAGAGTTTGTATATTCCTGACCATGGCGAGATCACTTGTGTGTAGAGAACCGGTTGATTTAAGTGCAGGCCATTTGGTTGTTGAGCTCCTGGTTCCAAGAGACACACAAGGAAGAGTTGTTCTAGGCAGTGGAGAGGAGATCAAGGGAGGAGAAACTGGTTGACTTAAGCGCAGCTGTTGGGGTGATGCGCTCCTGGTCCTAGCTCAGTCTTGCTCACTTCCAAGCTTGGTCCATTCCTATACTCTCTGGATCAAGCTTGAGGAGGGGTAATGAAGAAGCAATCCTGAAGATCCAGCCGCCACAAGCCATTGGCAAGCTGTGGAGTTCACACTTGCATTATAAACCAGATCAAAGAAGACTCAAGGAACTCACTGTCCCAATGCAAGCTTGGTCCTTCATTATTCTCAGTCCCAAGCATGAGATTGAGCTTCCATGATCTGAGTATTTTCTTACCAAAGTGGGGAATTCAAGTGGAGTTCACTCCCCACCATACTTATGAAAGGGAAGCACCTTAAACTCATCTCAATACATTCATTATTGTCCTTATACTTAAATTGTTATTGAGCTTAGTGTGATGAGTGCATTTCCTCAAGAACTGATGCACCTTTGAGATAATGTGTCAGGTACCTTACTTGGTGATCTATGAAGCAGAAGCTGGTGGTCTCTAAAACTCCTTGAAGTGACGAGTAGTCAGAAGAAAGGGGGAGACACAACCAGCCTAAAGAAGTGATCCAAGATGTTGATGTGGGCAAGCTGTGGAGTTCACACTTGTACCATTATTTGAGGCCATGATCCAGAGCCTAAGGACTCCACCATGAGTTGTCTGAAGTTCCTTAGGCTCACTGGCCAATCCCTAGGCTTTGAAGAACTCTACTCTTTTCCTTAGCTGGTTTTCTCCCAAATGAGTTTTCTGGCTAAGGTTTTTAATGAGGGAGCTTCTTCAAGGTTCCAAGCTTGTCCAAGGATCTCCTATGGTCAAGCTTGAGGGGGAGTGTTAGAATGAAGATAAATAATGCTGGTGAAGAGACCAAGCATCAAAGATGAAGCATCCAAAGCAAGTTTTGAATCTGTCCGTACAGTCTTGGCGTATCAAATCCTAACCTAGACTGTCTTGGAAGTCAAGGCAAGTGGGGAACTCGTCCAGCTGAAACTTATGAAGCATATTTGAAGTTTAAGATAGAGATCAGGCCGTTGGAGAGAGATCAGACAAGTTGGGATTTAAATAGAGTAAAAGTCACATGTGCATAAGAGGATGAGCCTGCTGTCACTTTCACCCAACCAGACTGTGCCCATCTCTCTCTCATGTCACTCTCACTCCCTCTGGTCGAGATTCACCTTGGCTGCATCCTCTTGGCTTCATCAGAAACCCTACAATAATATTAGTTTAGTAAATCTGTACTTTAACAATAGTTTAATATGTTGCAAGTTGTAATCTGGCTATAAAGCCACTCCATGTGTATTCTGAAACCTCTAAGCAAAGAGGAGTTCTCTTTCTTCACTATTCTCTGGTTCCATACACTCTTAGTTTCTCATTCGCTCTAATCTCTCTGGTTACACAAGAATTCACCCTCTTTGATACTCAAGAACACTCTCATAGTTTCATACTCTTCACTACATTCTCTTTGATTCTCACTTAATCTCTCCATTCTCTTTCTCTTAGTTTCGACCATACTCTGTTTCTACATCACTCTCACACCTAAATTCATCTATTCTCACACCTTCAATCCCAACTTCTGGACCATGGTTTCACTCGCAGCATTCACACAACTACCTCCATCAACAATGAGGCTGCACACCTTTCCTTGGACCAAGCACCGGGTGTAGAAGAGGTTCTCACGTTGCTCTAGCTCCTCAGCCTTGTTTTGAAAGCTTAGAAGCCTTCTTGCTACTAAAAGCTTCCCCTGGACTGGTCCTTCATCATGTTCTTCTTCATTGTCTTCTTGGTCAGACTCGGTGTTGTCATCTTCTGAGGCATACTCTCCATCTTCCAGCAAGATCATGACTCTCTTGTTGGTACATTCAGTGGCATAATGACCTCTTCCTTGGCACTTGAAACACTTGACATCACGAGCTCTGGAACTAGAAGCTTCAACCTTGCCTTTGCCCTTGTCAAGAGCACTGCTTGGTTTGGTCTCTTCTCTTGGATAGGACTTGTGATCCTTCTGGAACGGTTTAGACTCCTTAGGATAAGGTGACTTCTCTTCCTTGGTGTTGTGGAACTGGTTAGAGCCATAGTGGTTGCGTGAATGTCCCTTCCTCTTGAGCTGTTGCTCCACAAGAATAGCCTTGTGTAGCATCTCTTCAAGCTCCACATAATGTTGCATCTCAACATTGTCTTGTATCTCTCGGTTTAAACCACATAGGAACCTTGACATGGTTGCTTCTCTATCTTCTGATATGCTAGCCCTTAGCATGAGTAACTCCATCTCCTGGTAATACTCCTCCACTGATCTTGATCCTTGGGTAAGTTTCCTGAGCCGGTGGTGCAAGTCTCTGTGGTAATGACTTGGAATAAACCTCTTGCGCATGATAGACTTCATCTCGGTCCAAGTCTCAACTGGTTCCTCTCCATTCCTCCTACGAGTTGTGATGTACTGATCCCACCAACTTAGAGCATAGTCATAGAACTCAGTGGCAACAATCTGAATCTTCTTGTGGTTTGTGTACTGCTTACACTGAAAGACTAACTCAATCTTCTTCTCCCACTCAAGGTAGGCATCCGGATCAGCTTTGTCATGGAATGGGGGTATCTTGATCTTCAAACCAGCAAGCTCATCTCCCTGGTTCATCCTTCTCTCTTGGACACGCCTATGTCTTCTTTGGCTTAGCCTTGAGGATGAACTGAGGTGTTCATACTCATTGTCAGTCTCCTCATAACCATCATGCTCTTGGCGAGTTGCATGAGGTCTCTCTTCTCTCCTAGTCTCTCGGTTTGGCAATTGACTAGTAGCTCTCCTGATGTCTTCTCTGAGCTCTCTCCGGATGTCATTGAGGTTGGCCCTCATCATCTCGGTCATGGTTGCCACCATGTTCTGGTTGAGTTGAGCCGACATAGCCTCCATGAGAAGCTTGTTCTTCCTGACGAGTGCAGCTTCTTCTTCAGACTCGGATCCCATGCTTCCTGCACAAAGGTAAACAAAAATAACCAGTAAAAGGTTTCTAGGTAACAAGATAAGCAAAAAGGAAAAAGGGAGAACACAAAATCAAGCTTGTTTTGCAAGACAAAAGCAAAAAGGAAAAAATTGGCTAGGTAAAAGGAAAAGGGTTTCCGCCTACCAAGCAAAAAGGAAAAACCTCTAAACTTTTTCTAATCTTCTCTAAGGTTTTCTAGCACCCTAACAACCTTAATCTACTCGTGTTCAAGGTGATTAACAAGTTAAATAGATGAAACAAAGTGATCTACAAAGGCAAAGACTTATGCGGCTAGGGTTTCTCTCTCTAGGGCTTCCGCAAAGCAAAAAAGGAAAGTTTAAGAACCTTGTCTAATCTCTTATGAAACTCGAGCAGCCCTAAACAGATTAGTTCTACTGCTTATTCAAGGTGATAGAGATGAAACACGGATGAAACAAAAAGAAACAAGAGAGAAAACGAGTACTTCCCAACCAAAGTTGCTCTGATACCACTTGATGCGCCCCTAGGATGCTCTTTGGTTGATGGGAATGGATAGATCCTTGCAAGAACGAATCAGAGACTCAAGTTCTTCAAGGTTTGTGGATTGAATGGTGACACAAGAGGGATGGAAGATCTCTTGATACACCTAGATGAACAAATCGGATATGACACACCAATTTAGACACCCTTAGGTCTCTGGATATTACACACCAGAACTCGACACACTTCTAGAGAGAGAGCCGTCAAGGAGAAAGATAACTCGTTGATTAAAAGATGGATGAGTACAATAGGGTTTAGAGACCCGTTTAAATAAGGAGAAACCAGAGAACATGCTCTCTAGTGTTTAAAAAAAAAAAAAAAAGGAAACTATAGTTTAAGTTTAACATAAGCTTTTAAAATGAAATAAAAATGTAAACTTCTTTAGCCTTGGACCGAGATAAGGCCTAAGTGATGTGAAGACAAGTTGTGGCCCCGTTAAAAACCTTCCTCCAGAAAACCTCGTGGGACAAAACCAAAAGCAAGGAAAAGAGCACGCATCCCATGTCTTGCCTAGACAGTAACTCAGCTTGATGTAGAGATGGCTTGAATGGTGATCAAGACATCTCGGATCAGACCTTGTCCAAGACTTTCTTGTTGTAGATGTGAAGTGAGTAATCCAACAACATTCTCTTTAAGCTTCTTGACTCTGGAACGAGTCATGGGACCTTCAGGAATGGCTAGAGCATCATCACCAAGCTGCTGGTGCAATGTGGCTTCATGTGGCTCATCTAGACTCTCCTTGTTCTCCTTAGTGATCTGGTCCATGATCACATCACCTATGATATTGATTTAACTTCAGGGTGATTATCCACTGATTTATGAGTCCAAATCAAGATTCTTACATCTTGATTCATTATGGTTTGATTAGAATCAAGAAGAAATTGCAAACTCTCCAAAAAGGGCAAACTTGAAACACTTCGGTTAAAAGTGGGATAAATTCTTCATCATAACTCCTATGATATTGATTCAACTTCAGCGTGATTATCCACTGATTTATGAGTCCAAATCAAGATTCTTACATCTTGATTCATTATGGTTTGATTAGAATCAAGAAGAAATTGCAAACTCTCCAAAAAGGGCAAACTGGAAACACTTCGGTTAAAAGTGGGATAACTTCTTCATCATAACTCCTATGAACTTGATTCAACTTCAGGGTGATTCTACCCGGATTTATGAGTCCAAATCAAGCTTCTTACATCGTGATTCATTCTGGTTTCATTAGTATCAAGAAGAAATTGCCAAATCTCCAAACAGGGTAAACTGGATTCACTTCGGTTAAAAGTGGGATAACTTCTTCATCATAACTCCAATGATATTGATTCAACTTCATGGTGATTATTCACTGATTTTTTATTTCAAATCGAGCTTCTTACATCGTGATTCATTCTGGTTTGATTAGAATCAAGAAGAAATTGCTAAATCTCCAAACAGGATAAACTGGATTTACTTCGGTTAAAAGTGGGATAACTTCTTCATCATAACTTCTATGTTATTGATTCAACTTCAGGGTGATTTACACTGATTTATGAGTACAAATCAAGCTTTTTACATCGTGATTCATTCTGGTTTGATTTGAATTAAGAAGAAATTGCCAAATCTCCAAACAGGGTAAACAGGAAACACTTCGGTTAAAAGTGGGATAACTTCTTCATCATAACTTATGATCTTGATTCAATTTCAGGGTGATTCTACACGGATTTGTGAGTCAAAATCAAGCTTCTTACATCGTGATTCATTCTGCTTTTATTAGTATCAAGAAGAAATTGCCAAATCTCCAAACAGGGTAAACTGGATTCACTTCGGTTAAAAGTGGGATAACTTCTTCATCATAACTCCAATGAAATTGATTCAACTTCAGGGTGATTATACACTAATTTTTGAGTTCAAATCGAGCTTCTTACATCGTGATTCATTCTGGTTTGATTAGAATCAAGAAAAAAATACCAAATCTCCAAACAGGGTAAACTCGATTTACTTCGGTTAAAAGTGGGATAACTTCTTCATCATAACTCCTATGTTATTGATTCAACTTCAGGGTGATTCTACAGTGATTTTTGAGTTCAAATCAAACTTCTTAAATTGTGATTCATTCTGGTTTGATTAGAATCAAGAAGAAATTGCCAAATCTCCAAACAGGGTAAACTTGAATCATTTCGGTTAAAAGTGGGATAACTTCTTCATCATAACTCTTATGATATTGATTCAATTTCAGAATGCTTATCCACTGATTTATGAGTCCAAATCAAGATTCTTACATCTTGTTTCATTATGGTTTGATTAGAATCAAGAAGAAATTGCAAACTCTCCAAACAGGGCAAACTGGAAACACTTCGGTTAAAAGTGGGATAACTTCTTCATCATAACTCTTATGATCTTGATTCAACTTCAGGGTGATTCTACACGGATTTCTGAGTCCAAATCAAGCTTCTTACATCGTGATTCATTCTGGTTTCATTAGTATCAAGAAGAAATTGCCAAATCTCCAAACAGGGTAAACTGGATTCACTTCGGTTAAAAGTGGGATAACTTCTTCATCATAACTCCAATGATATTGATTCAACTTCAGGGTGATTATTCACTGATTTTTGAGTTCAAATCGAGCTTCTTACATCATGATTCATTCTGGTTTGATTAGAATCAAGAAGAAATTGCCAAATCTCCAAACAGGGTAAACTGGATTTACTTCGGTTAAAAGTGGGATAACTTCTTCATCATAATTCCTATGTTATTGATTCAACTTCAGGGTGATTATACACTGATTTTTGAGTTCAAATCGAGCTTCTTACATCGTGATTAATTTTGGTTTTATTAGTATCAAGAATAAATTGTCAAGTCTCCAAACATGATAAACTGGAATCACTTCGGTTAAAAATGGGATAACTTCTTCATCATAACTCCTATGATACTGATTCAACTTCGGGGTGATTATCCACTGATTTAGGAGTCCAAATCAAGATTCTTACATCTTGATTCCTTATGGTTTGATTAGAATCAAGAAGAAATTGCAAACTCTCCAAACAGGGCAAACTGGAATCACTTCGGTTAAAAGTGGGATAACTTCTTCATCATAACTCCTGTGATCTTGATTCAACTTCAGGGTAATTCTACACGGATTTATGAGTCCAAATCAAAATTCTCTACATCGTGATTAATTTTGGTTTTATTAGTATCAAGAATAAATTGTCAAATCTCCAAACAGGGTAAACTGGAAACACTTAGGTTAAAAGTGGGATAACTTCTTCATCATAACTCCTATGATATTGATTCAACTTCTGGGTGATTTACACTAATTTATGAGTACAAATCAAGCTTCTTACATCGTGATTCATTCTGGTTTGATTTGAATCAAGAAGAAATTGCCAAATCTCCAAATAGGGTAAACTGGAATCTTTTCGGTTAAAAGCGGAATAACTTCTTCATCATAAGTCCAATGATATTGATTCAACTTCAGGATGATTCTGCACTGATTTATGAGTCCAAATCAAGCTTCTTACATCGTGATTCATTCTGGTTTTATTAATATCAAGAATAAATGGTCAAATCTCCAAACAGGGTAAACTGGAATCACTTCGGTTAAAAGTGGGATAACTTCTTCATCATAACTCCTATGATATTGATTCAACTTCAGGGTTATTTACACTAATTTATGAGTACAAATCAAGCTTCTTACATCGTGATTCATTCTGGTTTGATTTGAATCAAGAAGAAATTGCCAAATCTCCAAACAGGGTAAACTGGAATCACTTTGGTTAAATGTGAGATAACTTCTTCATCATAACTCCAATGATATTGATTCAACTTCATGGTGATTCTATGCTGATTTTTGAGTTCAAATCAATCTTCTTACATCGTGATTCATTCTGGTTTGATTAGAATCAAGAAGAATTTGCCAAATCTCCAAACAGGGTAAATAGGATTTACTTCGGTTAAAAGTGGGATAACTTCATCATCATAACTCATATGATATTGATTCAACTTCAGGGTGATTTACACTGATTTATGAGTACAAATAAAGCTTCTTACATCGTGATTCATTCTGGTTTGATTTGAATCAAGAAGAAATTGCCAAATCTCCAAACAGGATAAACTGGAATCACTTCGGTTAAAAGTGGGATAACTTCTTCATCATAACTCCTATGATATTATTCAACTTCGGTGTGATTATCCACTGATTTATGAATCCAAATCAAGATTCTTACATCTTGATTCCTTGTGGTTTAATTATAATCAAGAAGAAATTGCAAACTCTCCAAACATGGCAAACTGGAATCACTTCGGTTAAAAGTGGGATAACTTCGTCATCATAACTCCTATGATCTTGATTCAACTTCAGGGTGATTCTAAACTGATTTAGGAGTCCAAATCAAGCTTCTTACATCGTGAATCATTCTGGTTTTATTAGTATCAAGAAGAAATTGCCAAATCTCCAAACAGGGTAAACTGGATTCACTTCGGTTAAAAGTGGGATAACTTCTTCATAATAACTCCAATGATATTGATTCAACTTCAGGGTGATTATACACTGATTTTTGAGTTCAAATCGAGCTTCTTACATCGTGATTCATTCTGGTTTGATTAGAATCAAGAAGAAATTGCCAAATCTCCAAACAGGGTAAACTTGATTTACTTCGGTTAAAAGTGGGATAACTTCTTCATCATAACTCCTATGTTATTGATTCAACTTCAGGGTGATTTACACTGATTTATGAGTACAAATCAAGCTTCTTACATCGTGATTCATTGTGGTTTGATTTGAATCAAGAAGAAATTGCCAAATCTCCAAACAGGGTAAACTGGAATCACTGCGGTTAAAAGTGGGATAACTTCTTCATCATAACTCCTATGATATTATTCAACGTCGGTGTGATTATCCACTGATTTATGAGTCCAAGTCAAGATTCTTACATCTTGATTCCTTATGGTTTTATTAGAATCAAAAAGAAATTGCAAACTCGCCAAATATGGCAAACTGGAATCACTTTGGTTAAAAGTGGGATAACTTCTTCATCATAACTCCTATGATCTTGATTCAACTTCAGGGTGATTCTACACGGATTTATGAGTCCCAATCAAGCTTCTTACATCGTGATTCATTCTGGTTTTATTAGTATCAAAAATAAATTGCCAAATCTCCAAACAGGATAAATTGGAATCACTTCGGTTAAAAGTGGGATAACTTCTTCATCATAACTCCTATGATATTGATTCAACTTCAGGGTGATTTACACTAATTTATGAGTACAAATCAAGCTTCTTACATCGTGATTCATTCTGGTTTGATTTGAATCAAGACGAAATTGCCAAATCTCCAAACAGGGTAAACGGGAATCACTTCGGTTAATTGTGGGATAACTTCTTCATCATAACTCCAATGATATTAATTCAACTTCAGGGTGATTCTACAGTGATTTTTGAGTTCAAATCAAGCTTCTTATATCGTGATTCATTCTGGTTTGATTAGAATCAAGAAGAAATTGCCAAATCTCCAAACAGGGTAAACTGGAATCACTTCAGTTAAAAGTGGGATAAGTTCTTCATCATAACTCCTATGATATTGATTCAACTTCAGGGTGATTATCCACTGATTTATGAGTCCAAATAAATATTCTTACATCTTGATTCATTATGGTTTGATTAGAATCAAGAAGAAATTTCAAACTCTCCAAACAGGGCAAACTGGAAACACTTCGGTTAAAAGTGGGATAACTTCTTCATCATAACTCCTATGATCTTGATTCAACTTCAGGGTGATTCTACACGGATTTATGATTCCAAATCAAGCTTCTTACATCGTGATTCATTCTTGTTTCATTAGTATCAAGAAGAAGTTGTCAAATCTCCAAACAGGGTAAACTGGAATCACTTCGGTTAAAAGTGGGATAACTTCTTCATCATAACTCCTATGATATTGATTCAACTTCGGGGTGATTATCCACTGATTTATGAGTCCAAATCAAGATTCTTACATCTTGATTCCTTATGGTTTGATTAGAATCAAGAAGAAATTGCAAACTCTCCAAACATGGCAAACTGGAATCACTTCGGTTAAAAGTGGGATAACTTCTTCATCATAACTCCTATGATCTTGATTCAACTACAGGGTGATTCTAAACTGATTTAGGAGTCCAAATCAAGCTTCTTACATCGTGATTCATTCTGTTTTTATTTGAATCAAGATGAAATTGCCAAATCTCCAAACAGGGTAAACTGGAATCATTTCGGTTAAAAGTGGAATAACTTCTTCATCATAAGTCCAATGATATTGATTCAACTTCAGGGTGATTTACACTGATTTATGAGTACAAATAAAGCTTTTTACATCGTGATTCTTTCTGGTTTGAGTTGAATAAAGAAGAAATTGCCAAATCTCCAAACAGGGTAAACTGGAATCACTTCGGTTAAAAGTGGGATAACTTCTTCATCATAACTCCTATGATATTGATTCAACTTCAGGATGATTATCCACTGATTTATGAGTCCAAATCAAGATTCTTACATCTTGATTCATTATGGTTTGATTAGAATCAAGAAGAAATTGCAAACTCTCCAAACATGGCAAACTGGAATCACTTCGGTTAAAAGTGGGATAACTTCTTCATCATAACTCCTATGATCTTGATTCAACTTCAGAGTGATTCTAAACTGATTTATGAGTCCAAATCAAGCTTCTTACATCGTGATTCATTCTGGTTTAATTAGTATCAAGAAGAAATTGCCAACTCTCCAAACAGGGCAAACTGGAATCACTTCGGCTAAAAGTGGGATAACTTCTTCATCATAACTCCTATGATCTTGATTCAACTTCAGGGTGATTCTACACGGATTTATGAGTCCAAATCAAGCTTCTTACATCGTGATTCATTCTGGTTTCATTAGTATCAAGAAGAAATTGCCAAATCTCCAAACAGGGTAAACTGGATTCACTTCGGTTAAAAGTGGGATAACTTCTTCATCATAACTCCAATGATATTGATTCAACTTCAGGGTGATTATATACTGATTTTTGAGTTCAAATCAAGCTTCTTACATCGTGATTCATTCTAGTTTGATAAGAATCAAGAAGAAATTACCAAATCTCCAAACAGGGTAAACTGAATTTACTTCGGTTAAAAGTGGGATAACTTCTTCATCATAACTCATATGTTATTGATTCAACTTCAGGGTGATTTACACTGATTTATGAGTACAAATCAAGCTTCTTACATCGTGATTCATTCTGGTTTGATTTGAATCAAGAAGAAATTGCCAAATCTCCAAACAGGATAAACTGGAATCACTTCGGTTAAAAGTGGGATAACTTCTTCATCATAACTCCTATGATATTATTCAACTTCGGTGTGATTATCCACTGATTTATGAATCCAAATCAAGATTCTTACATCTTGATTCCTTATGGTTTTAATTAGAATCAAGAAGAAATTGCAAACTCTCCAAACATGGCAAACTGGAATCACTTCGGTTAAAAGTGGGATAACTTCGTCATCATAACTCCTATGATCTTGATTCAACTTCAAGGTGATTCTAAACTGATTTAGGAGTCCAAATCAAGCTTCTTACATCGTGATTCATTCTGGTTTTATTAGTATCAAGAAGAAATTGCCAACTCTCCAAACAGGGCAAACTGGAATCACTTCGGCTAAAAGTGGGATAACTTCTTCATCATAACTCCTATGGTCTTGGTTCAGCTTCAGGGTGATTCTACACTGATTTATGAGTCCAAATCAAGCTTCTTTACATCGTGATTCATTCTGGTTTTATTAGTATCAAGAAGAAATTGTCAAACCTCCAAACAGGGTAAACTGGATTCACTTCGGTTAAAAGTGAGATAACTTCTTCATCATAACTCCTATGATATTGATTCAACTTCAGGGTGATTATACACTGATTTTTGAGTCCAAATCGAGCTTCTTACATCGTGATTCATTCTGGTTTGATAAGAATCAAGAAGAAATTGCCAAATCTCCAAACAGGGTAAACTGAATTTACTTCGGTTAAAAGTAGGATAACTTCTTCATCATAACTCCTATGTTATTGATTCAACTTCAGGGTGATTTACACTGATTTTTGAGTACAAATCAAGCTTCTTACATCGTGATTCATTTTGGTTTGATTTGAATCAAGAAGAAATTGCCAAATCTCCAAACAGGATAAACTGGAATCACTTCGGTTAAAAGTGGGATAACTTCTTCATCATAACTCCTATGATATTATTCAACTTCGGTGTGATTATCCACTGATTTATGAGTCCAAATCAAGATTCTTACATCTTGATTCCTTATGGTTTGATTAGAATCAAGAAGAAATTGCAAACTCTCCAAACATGGCAAACTGGAATCACTTCGGTTAAAAGTGAGATAACTTCTTCATCATAACTCCTATGATCTTGATTCAACTTCAGGGTGATTCTAAACTGATTTAGGAGTCCAAATCAAGCTTCTTACATCGTGATTCATTCTGGTTTTATTAGTATCAAGAAGAAATTGCCAACTCTCCAAAAAGGGCAAACTAGAATCACTTCGGCTAAAAGTGGGATAACTTCTTCATCATAACTTCTTCATCATAACTCCTATGGTCTTGGTTCAACTTCAGGGTGATTCTACACTGATTTATGAGTCCAAATCAAGCTTCTTTACATCGTGATTCATTCTGGTTTTATTAGTATCAAGAAGAAATTGCCAAATCTCCAAACAGGGTAAACTGGATTCACTTCGGTTAAAAGTGGGATAACTTCTTCATCATAACTCCTATGATATTGAATCAACTTCAGGGTGATTATCCACTGATTTATGAGTCCAAATAAAGATTCTTACATCTTTATTCATTAAGGTTTGATTAGAATCAAGAAGAAATTGCTAACTCTCCAAACAGGGCAAACTGGAATCACTTCGGTTAAAAGTGGGATAACTTCTTCATCATAACTCCTATGATCTTGATTCAACTTCAGGGTGATTCTACACTGATTTTTGAGTTCAAATCAAGCTTCTTACATCGTGATTCATTCTGGTTTGATTAGAATCAAGAAGAAATCGCCAAATCTCCAAACATGGTAAACTGGATTTAATTTGGTTAAAAGTGGGATAACTTCTTCATCATAACTCATATGATATTGATTCAACTTCAGGGTGATTTACACTGATTTATGAGTACAAATAAAGCTTATTACATCATGATTCATTCTGGTTTGAATTGAATCAATAAGAACTTGCCAAATCTCCAAACAGGGTAAACTGGAATCAAGAAGAAATTGCAAACTCTGCAAACAGGGCAAACCGGAATCACTTCGATTAAAAGTGGGATAACTTCTTCATCATAACTCCTATGAACTTGATTCAACTTCAGGGTGACTCTACACTGATTAATGAGTCCAAATCAAGCTTCTTAAATTGTGATTCATTATGGTTTTATTAGTATCAAGAATAAATTGCCAAATCTCCAAACGTGTCAAACTGGAATCACTTCGGTTAAAAGTGGGATAACTTCTTCATCATAACTCCTATGATATTGATTCAACTTCAGAGTGATTTACACTGATTTATGAGTAAAAATCAAGCTTCTTAGATCGTGATTCATTCTGGTTTGAGTTGAATAAAGAAGAAAATGCCAAATCTCCAAACAGGGTAAACTGGAATCACTTCGGTTAAAAGTGGGATAACTTCTTCATCATAACTCCTATGATATTGATTCAACTTCAGGATGATTATCCACTGATTTATGAGTCCAAATCAAGATTCTTACATCTTGATTCATTATGGTTTGATTAGAATCAAGAAGAAATTGCAAACTCTCCAAACATGGCAAACTGGAATCACTTCGGTTAAAAGTGGGATAACTTCTTCATCATAACTCCTATGATCTTGATTCAACTTCAGAGTGATTCTAAACTGATTTATGAGTCCAAATCAAGCTTCTTACATCGTGATTCATTCTGGTTTTATTAGTATCAAGAAGAAATTGTCAACTCTCCAAACAGGGCAAACTCGAATCACTTCGGCTAAAAGTGGGATAACTTCTTCATCATAACTCCTATGATCTTGATTCAACTTCAGGGTGATTCTACACGGATTTATGAGTCCAAATCAAGCTTCTTACATCGTGATTCATTCTGGTTTCATTAGTATCAAGAAGAAATTGCCAAATCTCCAAACAGGGTAAACTGGATTCACTTCGGTTAAAAGTGGGATAACTTCTTCATCATAACTCCTATGATATTGATTCAACATCAGGGTTTTTATCCACTGATATATGAGTCCAAATCAAGATTATTACATCTTGATTCATTATGGTTTGATTAGAATCAAGAAGAAATTGCCAAATCTCCAAATAGGGTAAACGGGATCCACTTCGGTTAAAAGTGGGATAACATCTTCATCATAACTCCTATGATATTGATTCAACTTCAGGGTAATTATCCACTGATTTTATGAGTCCAAATCAAGATACTTACATCTTGATTCATTATGGTTTGATTAGAATCAAGAAGAAATTGCAAACTCTCCAAACAGGGCAAACTGGAATCACTTCGGTTAAAAGTGGGATAACTTCTTCATCATAACTCCTATGATCTTGATTCAACTTCAGGGTGATTCTACACGGATTTATGAGACCAAATCAAGCTTCTTACATCGTGATTCATTCTGGTTTTTTTAGTATCAAGAATAAATTGCCAAATCTCCAAACAGGGTAAACTGGAATCACTTCGGTTAAAAGTGGGATAACTTCTTCATCATAACTCCTATGATATTGATTCAACTTCAAGGTGATTTACACTAATTTATGAGTACAAATCAAGCTTCTTACATCGTGATTCATTCTGGTTTGATTTGAATCAAGAAGAAATTGCCAAATCTCCAAACAGGGTAAACTGGAATCATTTCGGTTAAAAGTGGAATAACTTCTTCATCATAAGTCCAATGATATTGATTCAACTTCAGGATGATTATGCACTGATTTATGAGTCCAAATCAAGCTTCTTACATCTTGATTCCTTCTTGTTTGATTAGAATCAAGAAGAAATTGCCCAATCTCCAAGTAGGGTAAATTGGATTCACTTCGGTTAAAAGTGAGATAACTTCTTTATCATAACTCCAATGATATTGATTCAACTTCAGGGTGATTCTAATCTGATTTATTAGTTCAAATCAAGCTTCTTACATCGTGATTCATTCTGGTTTGATTTGAATCAAGAAGAAATTGCCAAATCTCCAAACAGGGTAAACTGGAATCATTTCGGTTAAAAGTGGAATAACTTCTTCATCATAAGTCCAATGATATTGATTCAACTTCAGGGTGATTTACACTGATTTATGAGTACAAATAAAGCTTCTTACATCGTGATTCATTTTGGTTTGATTTGAATCAATAAGAAATTGCCAAATCTCCAAACAGGGTAAACTGGAATAACTTCGGTTAAAAGTGGGATAACTTCTTCATCATAATTCCTATGATACTGATTCAACTTCAGGATGATTATCCACTGATTTATGATTCCAAATCAAGATTCTTACATCTTGATTCATTATGGTTTGATTAGAATCAAGAAGAAATTGCAAACTCTCCAAACATGGCAAACTGGAATCACTTCGGTTAAAAGTGGGATAACTTCTTCATCATAACTCCTATGATCTTGATTCAACTTCAGAGTGATTCTAAACTGATTTATGAGTCCAAATCAAGCTTCATACATCGTGATTCATTCTGGTTTTATTAGTATCAAGAATAAATTGCCAACTCTCCAAACTGGAATCACTTTGGTTAAAAGTGGGATAACTTCTCATCATAACTCCTATAATCTTGATTCAACATCAGGGTGATTCTACACTGATTTATGAGTCCAAATCAATCTTCTTACATCGTGATTCATTCTGGTTTAATTAGTATCAAGAAGAAATTGCCAAATCTCCAAACAGGGTAAACTGGATTCACTTCGGTTAAAAGTGGGATAACTTCTTCATCATAACTCCTATGATATTGATTCAATTTCAGGGTGATTATCCACTGATTAATGAGTCCAAATCAAGATTCTTACATCTTGATTCATTATGGTTTGACTAGAATCAAGAAGTAATTGCCAACTCTCCAAACAGGGAAACTGGAATCACTTCGGTTAAAATTAAGATAACTTCTTCATCATAACTCCTATGATATTGATTCAACTTCAGGGTGATTTACACTAATTTATGAGTACAAATAAAGCTTCTTACACCGTGATTCATTCTGGTTTGATTTGAGTCAAGAAGAAATTGTCAAATCTCCAAACAGGGTAAACTGGAATCACTTCGGTTAAAAGTGGAATAACTTCTTCATCATAAATCCAATGATATTGATTCAACTTCAGGATGATTCTACACTGATTTATGAGTCCAAATCAAGCTTCTTACATCTTGATTCATTCTGTTTTGATTAGAATCAAGAAAAAATTGCCAAATCTCCAACTAGGGTAAACTGGATTCACTTCGGTTAAAAGTAGGATAACTTCTTTATCATAACTCCAATGATATTGATTCAACTTCAGGGTAATTCTACACTGATTTATGAGTTCAAAGCAAGCTTCTTACATCGTGATTCATTCTGGTTTGATTAGAATCAAGAAGAAATTGCCAAATCTCAAAACAGGGTAAACTGGATTTACTTCGGTTAAAAGTGGGATAACTTCTTCATCATAACTCCTATGATATTGATTGAACTTCAGGGTGTTTCTCCACTGATATATGAGTCCCAATAAAGATTCTTACATCTTGATTCATTATGGTTTGATTGGAATCATGAAGAAATTGCCAACTCTCCAAACAGGGTAAATTGGAATCACTTCGGTTAAAAGTGGGATAACTTCTTCATCATAAATCCTATGATCTTGATTCAACTTCACGGTGATTCTAAACTGACTTATGAGTCCAAATCATGCTTCTTACATCGTGATTCATTCTGGTTTTATTTCTATCAAGAAGAAATTGTCAAATCTACAGATAGGGTAAACTGGAATCACTTCGGTTAAAAGTGGGATATTTTCTTCATCATAACTCCTATGATATTGATTCAATTTCAGGGTGATTATCCACTGATTAATTATTTCAAATCAAGATTCTTACATCTTGATTCATTATGGTTTGATTGGAATCATGAAGAAATTGCCAACTCTCCAAACAGGGTAAATTGGAATCACTTCGGTTAAAAGTGGGATAACTTCTTCATCATAACTCCTATAATCTTGATTCAACATCAGGGTGATTCTACACTGATTTATGAGTCCAAATCAAGCTTCTTACATCGTGATTCATTCTGGTTAAATTAGTATCAAGAAGAAATAGCCAAATCTCCAAACAGGGTAAACTGGATTCACTTCGGTTAAAAGTGGGATAAATTCTTCATCATAACTCCTATGATATTGATTCAAGTTCAGGGTGATTATCCACTGATTAATGAGTCCAAATCAAGATTCTTACATCTTGATTCATTATGGTATGACTAGAATCAAGAAGTAATTGCCAACTCTCCAAACAGGGAAACTAGAATCACTTCGGTTAAAAGTGGGATAACTTCTTCATCATAACTCCTATGATCTTGATTCATCTTCAGGGTGATTCTACACTAATTTATGAGTCCAAATCAATCTTCTTACATCGTGATCCATTCTGGTTTGATTAGAATCAAGAAGAAATTGCTAAACCTCCAAACAGGGTAAACTGGAATCACTTCGGTTAAAAGTGGAATATCTTCTTCATCATAAGTCCAATGATATTGATTCAACTTCAGGATGATTCTGCACTGATTTATGAGTCCAAACCAAGCTTCTGACATCTGGATTCATTCTGGTTTGATTAGAATCAAGAAGAAATTGCGAAATCTCCAAACAAAGTAAATTGGAGTCACTTCGGTTAAAAGTGGGATAACTTCTTCATCATAACTCCTATGATGGGATAACTTATTCATCATAATTCCAATGATATTGATTAAACTTCAGGATGATTCTGCACTGATTTATGAGTCCAAATCAAACTTCTTACATCATGATTCATTCTGGTTTTGATTAGTATCAAGAAGAAATTGCCAACTCTCCAAACAAGGCAAACTGGAATCAATTCGGCTAAAAGTGGGATAACTTCTTCATCATAACTCCTATGGTCTTTATTCAACTTCAGGGTGATTCTACACTGATTTATGAGTCCAAATCAAGCTTCTTACATTGTGATTCATTCTGGTTTTATTAGTATCAAGAAGAAATTGCCAAATCTCCAAACAGGGTAAATTGGATTCACTTCGGTTAAAAGTGGGATAACATCTTCATCATAACTCCTATGATATTGATTCAACTTCAGGGTGATTATCCATTGATTTATGAGTCCAAATCAAGATTCTTACATCTTGATTCATTATGGTTTGATTAGAATCAAGAAGAAATTGCCAACTCTCCAAACTGGGCAAACTTGAATCACTTCGGTTAAAAGTGGGATAACTTCTTCATCATAACTACTACGATCTTGATTCAACTTCAGGGTGATTCTACACTAATTTATGAGTCCAAATCAAGATTCTTACATCGTGATTCATTCTGGTTTTATTTGTATCAAGAAGAAATTACCAAATCTCCAAACAGGGTAAACTGGAATCAAGAAGAAATTGCAAACTCTGCAAACAGGGCAAACTGGAATCACTTCGATTAAAAGTGGGATAACTTCTTCATCATAACTCCTATGAACTTGATTCAACTTCAGGGTGACTCTACACTGATTAATGAGTCCAAATCAAGCTTCTTACATCATGATTCATTATGGTTTTATTAGTATCAAGAATAAATTGCCAAATCTCGAAACATGGCAAACTGGAATCACTCCGGTTAAAAGTGGGATAACTTCTTCATCATAACTCCTATGATATTGATTCAACTTCAGAGTAATTTACACTGATTTATGAGTAAAAATCAAGCTTCTTACATCGTGATTCATTCTGGTTTGATTTGAATCAAGAAGAAATTGCCAAATCTCCAAACAGGGTAAACTGGAATCACATCGGTTAAAAGTGGAATAACTTCTTCATCATAACTCCTATGATCTTGATTCAACTTCAGGGTGATTCTACACTGATTTTTGAGTCCAAATAAAGCTTCTTACATATGATTCATTCTGGTTTATTAGTATCAAGAAGAAATTGCCAAATCTCTAAACAGGGTAAACTTGATTCACTTCGGTTAAAAGTGGGATAACTTCTTCATCATAACTCCTATGATATTGATTCAATTTCAGGGTGATTATTCACTGATTAATGAGTCCAAATCAAGATTCTTACATCTTGATTCATTATGGTTTGACTAGAATCAAAAAGTAATTGCCAACTCTCCAAACAGGGAAACTGGAATCACTTCGGTTAAAATTAAGATAACTTCTTCATCATAACTCCTATGATATTGATTCAACTTCAGGGTGATTTACACTAATTTATGAGTACAAATCAAGCTTCTTACACCGTGATTCATTCTGGTTTGATTTGAATCAAGAAGAAATTGTCAAATCTCCAAACAGGGTAAACTGGAATCACTTCGGTTAAAAGTGGAATAACTTCTTCATCATAAGTCCAATGATATTGATTCAACTTCATGATGATTCTACACTGATTTATGAGTCCAAATCAAGCTTCTTACATCTTGATTCATTCTGTTTTGATTAGAATCAAGAAGAAATTGCCAAATCTCCAACTAGGGTAAACTGGATTCACTTCGGTTAGAAGTGGGATAACTTCTTTATCATAACTCCAATGATATTGATTCAACTTCAGGGTAATTCTACACTGATTTATGAGTTCAAAGCAAGCTTCTTACATCGTGATTCATTCTGGTTTTATTAGAATCAAGAAGAAATTGCCAAATCTCAAAACAGGGTAAACTGGATTTACTTCGGTTAAAAGTGGGATAACTTCTTCATCATAACTCCTATGATATTGATTGAACTTCAGGGTGTTTCTCCACTGATATATGAGTCCCAATAAAGATTCTTACATCTTGATTCATTATGGTTTGATTGGAATCATGAAGAAATTGCCAACTCTCCAAACAGGGTAAATTGGAATCACTTCGGTTAAAAGTGAGATAACTTCTTCATCATAAATCCTATGATCTTGATTCAACTTCAGGGTGATTCTAAACTGACTTATGAGTCCAAATCATGCTTCTTACATCGTGATTCATTCTGGTTTTATTTGTATCAAGAAGAAATTGTCAAATCTCCAAATAGGGTAAACTGGAATCACTTCGGTTAAAAGTGGGATAACTTCTTCATCATAACTCCTATGATATTGATTCAATTTCAGGGTGATTATCCACTGATTAATGATTTGAAATCAAGATTCTTACATCTTTATTCATTATGGTTTGATTGGAATCATGAAGAAATTGCCAACTCTCCAAACAGGGTAAATTGGAATCACTTCGGTTAAAAGTGGGATAACTTCTTCATCATAACTCCTATAATCTTGATTCAACATCAGGGTGATTCTACACTGATTTATGAGTCCAAATCAAGCTTCTTACATCGTGATTCATTCTGGTTTAATTAGTATCAAGAAGAAATTGCCAAATCTCCAAACAGGGTAAACTTGATTCACTTCGGTTAAAAGTGGGATAAATTCTTCATCATAACTCCTATGATATTGATTCAATTTCAGGGTGATTATCCACTGATTAATGAGTAAAAATCAAGATTCTTACATCTTGATTCATTATGGTATGACTAGAATCAAGAAGTAATTGCCAACTCTCCAAACAGGGAAACTAGAATCACTTCGGTTAAAAGTGGGATAACTTCTTCATCATAACTCCTATGATCTTGATTCAACTTCAGGGTGATTCTACACTAATTTATGGGTCCAAATCAATCTTCTTACATCGTGATCCATTCTGGTTTGATTAGAATCAAGAAGAAATTGCTAAACCTCCAAACAGGGTAAACTGGAATCACTTCGGTTAAAAGTGGAATATCTTCTTCATCATAAGTCGAATGATATTGATTCAACTTCAGGATGATTCTGCACTGATTTATGAGTCCAAATCAAGCTTCTTACATCTTGATTCATTCTGGTTTTATTAGAACCAAGAAGAAATTGCCAAATCTCCAAACAAGGTAAATTGGAGTCACTTCGGTTAAAAGTGGGATAACTTCTTCATCATAACTCCTATGATGGGATAACTTATTCATCATAATTCCAATGATATTGATTAAACTTCAGGATGATTCTGCACTGATTTATGAGTCCAAATCAAACTTCTTACATCATGATTCAATCTGGTTTTGATTAGTATCAAGAAGAAATTGCCAACTCTCCAAACAAGGCAAACTGGAATCAATTCGGCTAAAAGTGGGATAACTTCTTCATCATAACTCCTATGGTCTTTATTCAATTTCAGGGTGATTCTACACTGATTTATGAGTCCAAATCAAGCTTCTTACATCGTGATTCATTCTGGTTTTATTAGTATCAAGAAGAAATTGCCAAATCTCCAAACAGGGTAAATTGGATTCACTTCGGTTAAAAGTGGGATAACATCTTCATCATAACTCCTATGATATTGATTCAACTTCAGGGTGATTATCCATTGATTTATGAGTCCAAATCAAGATTCTTACATCTTGATTCATTATGGTTTGATTAGAATCAAGAAGAAATTGCCAACTCTCCAAACTGGGCAAACTTGAATCACTTCGGTTAAAAGTGGGATAACTTCTTCTTCATAACTCCTATGATATTGATTCAATTTCAGGGTGATTATCCACTGATTAATGATTTCAAATCAAGATTCTTACATCTTGATTCATTATGGTTTGATTGGAATCATGAAGAAATTGCCAACTCTCCAAACAGGGCAAATTGGAATCACTTCGGTTAAAAGTGGGATAACTTCTTCATCATAACTCCTATAATCTTGATTCAACTTCAGGGTGATTCTACACTGATTTATGAGTCCAAATCAAGCTTCTTACATCGTGATTCATTCTGGTTTAATTAGTATCAAGAAGAAATTGCCAAATCTCCAAACAGGGTAAACTGGATTCACTTCGGTTAAAAGTGGGATAAATTCTTCATCATAACTCCTATGATATTGATTCAATTTCAGGGTGATTATCCACTGATTAATGAGTCCAAATCAAGATTCTTACATCTTGATTCATTATGGTATGACTAGAATCAAGAAGTAATTGCCAACTCTCCAAACAGGGAAACTAGAATCACTTCGGTTAAAAGTGGGATAACTTCTTCATCATAACTCCTATGATCTTGATTCAACTTCAGGGTGATTCTACACTAATTTATGAGTCCAAATCAATCTTCTTACATCGTGATCCATTCTGTTTTTATTAGAATCAAGAAGAAATTGCTAAACCTCAAAACAGGGTAAACTGGAATCACTTCGGTTAAAAGTGGAATATCTTCTTCATCATAAGTCCAATGATATTGATTCAACTTCAGGATGATTCTGCACTGATTTATGAGTCCAAATCAAGCTTCTTACATCTTGATTCATTCTGGTTTTATTAGAACCAAGAAGAAATTGCCAAATCTCCAAACAAGGTAAATTGGAGTCACTTCGGTTAAAAGTGGGATAACTTCTTCATCATAACTCCTATGATGGGATAACTTATTCATCATAATTCCAATGATATTGATTAAACTTCAGGATGATTCTGCACTGATTTATGAGTCCAAATCAAACTTCTTACATCATGATTCATTCTGGTTTTGATTAGTATCAAGTAGAAATTGCCAACTCTCCAAACAAGGCAAACTGGAATCAATTCGGCTAAAAGTGGGATAACTTCTTCATCATAACTCCTATGGTCTTTATTCAACTTCAGGGTGATTCTACACTGATTTATGAGTCCAAATCAAGCTTCTTACATCGTGATTCATTCTGGTTTTATTAGTATCAAGAAGAAATTGCCAAATCTCCAAACAGAGTAAATTGGATTCACTTCGGTTAAAAGTGGGATAACATCTTCATCATAACTCCTATGATATTGATTCAACTTCAGGGTGATTATCCATTGATTTATGAGTCCAAATCAAGATTCTTACATCTTGATTCATTATGGTTTGATTAGAATCAAGAAGAAATTGCCAACTCTCCAAACTGGGCAAACTTGAATCACTTCGGTTAAAAGTGGGATAACTTCTTCATCATAACTCCTATGATATTGATTCAATTTCAGGGTGATTATCCACTGATTAATGATTTCAAATCAAGATTCTTACATCTTGATTCATTATGGTTTGATTGGAATCATGAAGAAATTGCCAACTCTCCAAACAGGGTAAATTGGAATCAAGAAGAAATTGCAAACTCTGCAAACAGGGCAAACTGGAATCACTTCGATTAAAAGTGGGATAACTTCTTCATCATAACTCCTATGAACTTGATTCAACTTCAGGGTGACTCTACACTGATTAATGAGTCCAAATCAAGCTTCTTACATCGTGATTCATTATGGTTTTATTAGTATCAAGAATAAATTGCCAAATCTCGAAACATGGCAAACTGGAATCACTCCGGTTAAAAGTGGGATAACTTCTTCATCATAATTCCTATGATATTGATTCAACTTCAGAGTAATTTACACTGATTTATGAGTAAAAATCAAGCTTCTTACATCGTGATTCATTCTGGTTTGATTTGAATCAAGAAGAAATTGCCAAATCTCCAAACAGGGTAAACTGGAATCACATCGGTTAAAAGTTGAATAACTTCTTCATCATAACTCCTATGATCTTGATTCAACTTCAGGGTGATTCTACACTGATTTTTGAGTCCAAATAAAGCTTCTTACATATGATTCATTCTGGTTTATTAGTATCAAGAAGAAATTGCCAAATCTCCAAACAGGGTAAACTTGATTCACTTCGGTTAAAAGTGGGATAACTTCTTCATCATAACTCCTATGATATTGATTCAATTTCAGGGTGATTATTCACTGATTAATGAGTCCAAATCAAGATTCTTACATCTTGATTCATTATGGTTTGATTGGAATCATGAAGAAATTGCCAACTCTCCAAACAGGGTAAATTGGAATCACTTCGGTTAAAAGTGGGATAACTTCTTCATCATAACTCCTATAATATTTATTCAACATCAGGGTGATTCTACACTGATTTATGAGTCCAAATCAAGCTTCTTACATCGTGATTCATTCTGGTTTAATTAGTATCAAGAAGAAATTGCAAAATCTCCAAACAGGGTAAACTGGATTCACTTCGGTTAAAAGTGGGATAAATTCTTCATCATAACTCCTATGATATTGATTCAATTTCAGGGTGATTATCCACTGATTAATGAGTCCAAATCAAGATTCTTACATCTTGATTCATTATGGTATGACTAGAATCAAGAAGTAATTGCCAACTCTCCAAACAGGGAAACTAGAATCACTTCGGTTAAAAGTGGGATAACTTCTTCATCATAACTCCTATGATCTTGATTCAACTTCAGGGTGATTCTACACTAATTTATGAGTCCAAATCAATCTTCTTACATCGTGATCCATTCTGGTTTGATTAGAATCAAGAAGAAATTGCTAAACCTCCAAACAGGGTAAACTGGAATCACTTCGGTTAAAAGTGGAATATCTTCTTCATCATAAGTCCAATGATATTGATTCAACTTCAGGATGATTCTGCACTGATTTATGAGTCCAAATCAAGCTTCTTACATCTTGATTCATTCTGGTTTTATTAGAACCAAGAAGAAATTGCCAAATCTCCAAACAAGGTAAATTGGAGTCACTTCGGTTAAAAGTGGGATAACTTCTTCATCATAACTCCTATGATGGGATAACTTATTCATCATAAATTCCAATGATATTGATTAAACTTCAGGATGATTCTGCACTGATTTATGAGTCCAAATCAAACTTCTTACATCATGATTCATTCTGGTTTTGATTAGTATCAAGTAGAAATTGCCAACTCTCCAAACAAGGCAAACTGGAATCAATTCGGCTAAAAGTGGGATAACTTCTTCATCATAACTCCTATGGTCTTTATTCAACTTCAGGGTGATTCTACACTGATTTATGAGTCCAAATCAAGCTTCTTACATCGTGATTCATTCTGGTTTTATTAGTATCAAGAAGAAATTGCCAAATCTCCAAACAGGGTAAATTGGATTCACTTCGGTTAAAAGTGGGATAACATCTTCATCATAACTCCTATGATATTGATTCAACTTCAGGGTGATTATCCATTGATTTATGAGTCCAAATCAAGATTCTTACATCTTGATTCATTATGGTTTGATTAGAATCAAGAAGAAATTGCCAACTCTCCAAACTGGGCAAACTTGAATCACTTCGGTTAAAAGTGGGGATAACTTTCTTCATCATAACTAACTTACGATCTTGATTCAACTTCAGGGTGATTCTACACTTATTTTATGAGTCCAAATCAAGATTCTTACATCGTGATTCATTCTGGTTTTATTTGTATCAAGAAGAAATTACCAAATCTCCAAACAGGGTAAACTGGAATCAAGAAGAAATTGCAAACTCTGCAAACAGGGCAAACTGGAATCACTTCGATTAAAAGTGGGATAACTTCTTCATCATAACTCCTATGAACTTGATTCAACTTCAGGGTGACTCTACACTGATTAATGAGTCCAAATCAAGCTTCTTACATCGTGATTCATTATGGTTTTATTAGTATCAAGAATAAATTGCCAAATCTCGAAACATGGCAAACTGGAATCACTCCGGTTAAAAGTGGGATAACTTCTTCATCATAATTCCTATGATATTGATTCAACTTCAGAGTAATTTACACTGATTTATGAGTAAAAATCAAGCTTCTTACATCGTGATTCATTCTGGTTTGATTTGAATCAAGAAGAAATTGCCAAATCTCCAAACAGGGTAACTGGAATCACATCGGTTAAAAGTTGAATAACTTCTTCATCATAACTCCTATGATCTTGATTCAACTTCAGGGTGATTCTACACTGATTTTTGAGTCCAAATAAAGCTTCTTACATATGATTCATTCTGGTTTATTAGTATCAAGAAGAAATTGCCAAATCTCCAAACAGGGTAAACTTGATTCACTTCGGTTAAAAGTGGGATAACTTCTTCATCATAACTCCTATGATATTGATGTCAATTTCAGGGTGATTATTCACTGATTAATGAGTCCAAATCAAGATTCTTACATCTTGATTCATTATGGTTTGACTAGAATCAAGAAGTAATTGCCAACTCTCCAAACAGGGAAACTGGAATCACTTCGGTTAAAATTAAGATAACTTCTTCATCATAACTCCTATGATATTGATTCAACTTCAGGGTGATTTACACTAATTTATGAGTACAAATCAAGCTTCTTACCACCGTGATTCATTCTGGTTTGATTTGAATCAAGAAGAAATTGCTAAACCTCCAAACAGGGTAAACTGGAATCACTTCGGTTAAAAGTGGAATATCTTCTTCATCATAAGTCCAATGATATTGATTCAACTTCAGGATGATTCTGCACTGATTTATGAGTCCAAATCAAGCTTCTTACATCTTGATTAATTCTGGTTTTATTAGAACCAAGAAGAAATTGCCAAATCTCCAAACAAGGTAAATTGAGTCACTTCGGTTAAAAGTGGGATAACTTCTTCATCATAACTCCTATGATGGGATAACTTATTCATCATAATTCCAATGATATTGATTAAACTTCAGGATGATTCTGCACTTATTTATGAGTCCAAATCAAACTTCTTACATCATGATTCATTCTGGTTTTGATTAGTATCAAGAAGAAATTGCCAAACTCTCCAAACAAGGCAAACTGGAATCAATTCGGCTAAAAAGTGGGATAACTTCTTCATCATAACTCCTATGGTCTTTATTCAATTTCAGGGTGATTCTACACTGATTTATGAGTCCAAATCAAGCTTCTTACATCGTGATTCATTCTGGTTTTATTAGTATCAAGAAGAAATTGCCAAATCTCCAAACAGGGTAAATTGGATTCACTTCGGTTAAAAGTGGGATAACATCTTCATCATAACTCCTATGATATTGATTGAACTTCAGGGTGATTATCCATTGATTTATGAGTCCAAATCAAGATTCTTACATCTTGATTCATTATGGTTTGATTAGAATCAAGAAGAAATTGCCAACTCTCCAAACTGGGCAAACTGGAATCACTTCGGTTAAAAGTGGGATAACTTCTTCATCATAACTCCTATGATATTGATTCAATTTCAGGGTGATTATCCACTGATTAATGATTTCAAATCAAGATTCTTACATCTTGATTCATTATGGTTTGATTGGAATCATGAAGAAATTGCCAACTCTCCAAACAGGGTAAATTGGAATCACTTCGGTTAAAAGTGGGATAACTTCTTCATCATAACTCCTATAATCTTGATTCAACATCAGGGTGATTCTACACTGATTTATGAGTCCAAATCAAGCTTCTTACATCGTGATTCATTCTGGTTTAATTAGTATCAAGAAGAAATTGCCAAATCTCCAAACAGGGTAAACTGGATTCACTTCGGTTAAAAGTGGGATAACTTCTTCATCATAACTCCTATGATATTGATTCAATTTCAGGGTGATTATCCACTGATTAATGAGTCCAAATCAAGATTCTTACATCTTGATTCATTATGGTATGACTAGAATCAAGAAGTAATTGCCAACTCTCCAAACAGGGAAACTAGAATCACTTCGGTTAAAAGTGGGATAACTTCTTCATCATAACTCCTATGATTTTTGATTCAACTTCAGGGTGATTATACACTAATTTATGAGTCCAAATCAATCTTCTTACATCGTGATCCATTCTGGTTTGATTAGAATCAAGAAGAAATTGCTAAACCTCCAAACAGGGTAAACTGGAATCACTTCGGTTAAAAGTGGAATATCTTCTTCATCATAAGTCCAATGATATTGATTCAACTTCAGGATGATTCTGCACTGATTTATGAGTCCAAATCAAGCTTCTTACATCTTGATTCATTCTGTTTTTATTAGAACCAAGAAGAAATTACCAAATCTCCAAACAGGGTAAACTGGATTCACTTCGGTTAAAAGTGGGATAACATCTTCATCATAACTCCTATGATATTTGATGCGTCCCTAGGATGCTCTTTGGTTGATGGGAAGGGATAGATCCTTGCAAGAACGAATCAGAGACTCAAGTCCTTCAAGGCGTGTGGATTGAATGGTGACACAAGAGGGATGGATGATCTCTTGATACTCCTAGATGAATAACTCGGATATGACACACCAATTAGACACCCTTGGTTCTGGATACTACACACCAGACTCGACACACTTTCTAGAGAGAGAGCCGTCAAGGAGAAAGAAACTTGTTTATTAAAAAAGCTGGATGAGTACAATAGGGTTTAGAGACCCCTTTAAATAAGAAACCAGAGAACATACTCTCTAGGGTTTCGACAATAACCAAAAAAGGAAACTATAGTTTAACATAAGTTTTTAAAATGAAATGAAATGAAAATGTAAACTTCTATAGTCTTGGACCGAGATAGGACTTAGGTGATGTGAAGACAAGTTGTGGCCTCGTTAAAAACCTTCCTCCGGAAAACCTCGTGGGACAAAACCAAAAGCAAGGAAAAGAGCACGCACCCCATGTCTTGCCTAGACACTAACTCAGCTTGATGTAGAGATGGCTTGAATGGTGATCAAGACATCTCGGATCAGACCTTGTCCAAGACTTTCTTGTTGTGGATGTGAAGTGAGTAATCCAACAACATTCTCTTTAAGCTTCTTGACTCTGGAACGAGTCATGGGACCTTCAGGAATGGCTAGAGCATCATCACCAGGTTGCTGGTGCAATGTGGCTTCAAGTGGCTCATCTAGACTCTCCTTGTTCTCCTTAGTGATCCGGTCCATGATCACATCATCCCCTCCCTCTTGAAAAGGATTTGTCCTCAAATCTGGTTCATCTACAGCAAAAGGAGCCAAGTCAGTGACATTGAAGCTATTTGATACATCATACTTACCTTGGAGATCAAGTTTGTAGGCATTGTCATTGATCTTGTAGATGATCTCGAAGGGTCCATCAACCCTTGGCATCAGCTTGGACTTCCTCTCGTTGGGGAACCTATCCTTCCTCAGGTGCAACCAAACTTGGTCACCAACTTCAAAGGTTCTCACACGTCTCCCCTTGTTAGCTTGCTTCTCATAAAGCTTTGTCTTCTGCTCAATGTTTTGTCTAGCCTTCTCATGGATCCGTTGGACCATCTCTGCTTTCTTCTTGCCATCTAGACTTATCCTTTCACACTCAGGTAAAGGCATTAGATCCAAAGGAGAGGTGGGATTGAACCCATAAACAATCTCAAAAGGTGAATACTTAGAAGCAGAATGCATAGCATGATTGTATGCAAATTCACAGTGTGGTAAGTATTCTTCCCATGTCCTTAAGTTCTTTCTAATGAATGCACGCAGGAGTGTTCCTAAGGTTCTATTAACTACTTCAGTTTGTCCATCAGTTTGTGGATGACATGTAGTAGAAAACAACAACTTAGTTCCTAACTTAGACCAAAGTGTCTTCCAGAAGTAACTAAGAAACTTAGTGTCCCTATCAGAAACTATAGTTCTAGGCATGCCATGCAAACGTACAACCTCTTTAAAGAACAAGTTAGCTACATGTAATGCATCATCAGTCTTATGACATGCTATGAAATGTGCCATCTTAGAGAACCTATCAACAACCACAAAGATTGAATCCTTTCCTGTTCTAGTCCTAGGTAAACCAACAATAAAATCCATAGAAATGTCATTCCAGGGATGGTGTGGAATGGGTAAAGGAGTATACAAACCCTGGGATTGAACTTGGGACTTGGCATGCTTGCAAGTAGCACACCTCCCACAGATTCTCTCTACATCTCTCTTCATGTGTGGCCAATAGAAGTGATCCTGCAAAACTTTTAAGGTCTTGGCAATCCCAAAGTGTCCCATTAGACTGCCCCCATGGGATTCCCTGATAAAAAGATCTCTCAAAGAGCAATTAGGCACACACAATCTATTGTCATAGAACAAGTAGCCTTCCTTTCTAAAGTAATGCCCTGCAGCAAACTTAGCACATGAAGCATAGGCTTCCTTGAAATCATGGTCAGTGTCATACATTTCTTTTATCTGCTCAAACCCAAGCAACTTAGCATCTAGGGTGGTCAAGAGAACATACCTCCGAGATAGGGCATCAGCAACTACATTCTCCTTACCTTGTTTATACTTGATCATGTATGGGAAGGTCTCAATGAATTCAACCCACCTTGCGTGTCTCTTGCTAAGCTTACTCTGCCCTTTTAGATACTTTAGGGACTCATGATCAGTGTGTATGACAAACTCCTTGGGCCACAAGTAGTGTTGCCACGTTTGTAAGGCCCTCACCAAGGCATATAGTTCCTTGTCATAGGTTGCATAGTTGAGAGTGGCTCCTCCAAGCTTCTCACTGAAGTATGCAATAGGTTTTCTATCCTGCATCAACACAGCACCAATTCCAATTCCTGAGGCATCACATTCTATTTCAAATGTTCTAGTAAAATCAGGAAGCATAAGAAGAGGTGATTGAGTAATCTTCTCTTTTAGGCTCTGGAAAGCCTTCTCTTGTGCTTCTCCCCACTTGAATCCAACATCCTTCTTTATTACTTCAGTCAAGGGAGCTGCAATGGTGCTAAAGTCCCTCACAAATCGCCTATAGAACCCAGCAAGTCCATGGAAACTCCTCACTTCTCCTACTGTGGTTGGACTCGGCCAGTCCTTGATGGCTTTGATCTTCTCCTCATCAACCTTAACTCCATCTGCACTTACAACAAAGCCTAGGAAAACCAAGTTATCTGTGCAAAAGGTGCACTTCTTCATGTTGGCATAAAGCTTTTCATTCCTTAAAACATTCAAGACAGCCCTAAGATGATCTAGATGCTCTTCTAAGTTCTTGCTATATACTAAGATGTCATCAAAGTATACTACAACAGAAATGCCTATGAATGATCTAAGAACATGATTCATTAACCTCATGAATGTACTAGGTGCATTGGTTAATCCAAATGGCATAACTAACCACTCATATAATCCATGTTTAGTTTTGAATGCAGTTTTCCATTCATCTCCTTCTTTCATCCTAATCTGATGATAACCACTTTTTAAATCAATCTTAGAAAAGATGCAAGAACCATGCAATTCATCAAGCATATCATCAAGTCTAGGGATAGGGTGGCGATACTTCACTGTGATGTTGTTGATTGATCTACAATCAACACACATACGCCATGTACCATCCTTCTTAGGCACTAGGAGCACTGGTACAGCACATGGGCTCAAACTCTCTCGGATATAGCCCTTCTCCATGAGTTCCTCTACTTGTCTTTGCAACTCCTTGGTCTCAACCGGATTGGTTCTGTATGCTGGACGGTTTGGAAGTGTAGATCCTGGTACAAAGTCTATCTGATGCTCAATCCCTCTCAAAGGTGGTAAACCAATGGGATTGTCCTCTGGAAATACATCTTGAAACTCCTGCAAAAGAGAAACCATTTCACTCGGATACACCGGTGTAGAATCTGTTAAGTTCAAAAGAGCTTCTTTAAACACAAGTAAGATAGCAGATTGTTTAGATTGGAGAGTTCTTTTGATATCACCCATGTTAGCATAGAAGTTTGGCTGCTTAGTTCCAGCCGGTTTTAGATCAATCTCCTTCTTCTTTTGGAGTTGAATCTGATCTTGTTGTACTTCCTTGGGTGTCAAGGGAACCAGGGTGGTCTTGCGGCCCTTGAACTCAAAGGAGTGCTTGTTGGTGAAGCCATCATGGATGACTCGGCGATCAGATTGCCAAGGTCTTCCAAGAAGTATGTGACCAGCTTGCATAGGCAACACATCACACAAGACTTCATCTTCATATCTCCCAATGGCTAAGGGAATAAGGACTTGACTTGAAACCTTCATGGTGCCTTCTTCATTCAGCCATTGTAACCGGTAAGGCTTGGGATGTTTCTGAACCTTCAATCCCAACTTCTGGACCATTGTTTCACTTGCAGCATTCACACAACTACCTCCATCAACAATGAGGCTGCACACTTTTCCTTGGACCAAGCACCGGGTGTAGAAGAGGTTCTCACGCTGCTCTAGCTCCTCAGCCTTGTTTTGCAAGCTTAGAAGCCTCCTTGCTACTAAAAGCTTTCCCTGGACTGGTCCTTCTTCATGCTCTTCTTCAGTTCTTCAGTGTCTTCTTGGTCAGTCTCGGTGTTGTCATCTTCTGAGGCATACTCTCCATTTTCCAGCAAGATCATGACTCTCTTGTTGGTACATTCATTGGCATAATGTCCTCTTCCTTGGCACTTGAAACACTTGACATCACGAGCTCTGGAACTAGAAGCTTCAACCTTGCCTTTGCCCTTGTCAAGAGCACTGATTGGTTTGGCCTCTTCTCTTGGATAGGACTTGTTATCCTTCTGGAACGGTTTAGACTTCTCTTCCTTGGTGTTGTGTAACCGGTTAGATCCATACTGGTTGCGTGAATGTCCCCTCCTCTTGAGCTGTTGCTCCACAAGAATGGCCTTGTGTAGCATCTCTTCAAGCTCCACATAATGTTGCATCTCAACATTGTCTTGTATCTCTCGGTTTAAACCACAAAGGAACCTTGACATGGTTGCTTCTCTATCCTCTGATATGCTAGCCCTTAGCATGAGTAACTCCATCTCCTGGTAATACTCCTCCACTGATCTTGATCCTTGGGTAAGTTTCCTCAGCCGGTGGTGCAAGTCTCTATGGTAATGGCTTGGAACAAACCTCTTGCGCATGATAGACTTCATCTCTGTCCAAGTCTCTACTGGTTCCTCTCCATTCCTCCTACGAGTTGTGATGTACTGATCCCACCAACTCAAAGCATAGTCATAGAACTCAGTGGCAGCAATCTGAATCTTCTTGTGGTTTGTGTACTGCTTACACTGAAAGACTAGCTCAATCTTCTTCTCCCACTCAAGGTAGGCATCCGGATCAGCTTTGCCATGGAATGGGGGTATCTTGATCTTCAAACCAGCAAGCTCATCTCCCTGGTTCATTCTTCTTTCTTGGACACGCCTAGGTCTTCTTGAGGATGAACTAAGGTGCTCATACTCATCATCAGTCTCCTCATAACCATCATGTTCTTGGCGAGTTGTATGCGGTCTCTCTTCCCTCCTTTCTCTCTCTCTAGTCTCTCGGTTTGGTACTTGACTAGTAGCTCTCCTAATGTCTTCTCTAAGCTCTCTCCTGATGTCATTGAGGTTGGTCCTCATCATCTCGGTCATGGTTGCCACCATACTCTGGTTGAGTTGATTTGTCATAGCTTCCATGAGTAGCTTGTTCTTCCGGACGAGTGCAGCTTCTTCTTCAGACTCGGAGCCCATGCTTCCTGCACAAAGGAAAAAAAAACAACCAGTAAAAGATTTCTAGGAAGCAAGACAAGCAAAAAGGAAAAAGAAAACAAGCAAAAAGGAAAAGCAAACAAGCTTGTTTTGCAAGACAAAAGTAAAAAGGATAATCGGCTAAGCTAAAAGGAAAAAGGTTCAAGCAAAAAGGAAAAACCTATAAATTTTTCCTAATCTCTTCTAAGGTTTTCTAACACCCTAACAGCCTTATTCTACTTGTGTTCAAGGTGATAACAAGCCAAACAAGTGCACAAAGTGATCGACAAAGTGATGCATGCGGCTAGGGTTACTCTCTCTCTAGGGTTTTCCGCAAAAACCAAATAAGGAAAGTCTAAAATTCTTGTCTAATCTATTATGAAACTCGAGCAGCCTTAGTTAGGTGAGTTGTACTGCTTATTCAAGATGATATAGATGAGACACGAATGAAACAACAAAAGGAAAAAGAGAGGATAGCGAGTACTTCCCAACCAAAGTTGCTCTGATACCACTTGATGCGTCCTTAGGATGCTCTTTGGTTGATGGGAAGGGATAGATCCTTGCAAGAACGAATCAGAGACTCAAGTCCTTCAAGGTGTGTGGATTGAATGGTGACACAAGAGGGATGGATGATCTCTTGATAATCCTAGATGACTAACTCGGATATGACACACCAATTTAGACACCCTTGGTTCTGGATACTACACACCAGACTTGACACACTTTCTATAGAGAAAGCCGTCAAGGAGAAAGAAACTTGTTTATTAACAAGCTGGATGATTACAATAGGGTTTAGAGACCCCTTTAAATAAGAAACCAGAGAACATACTCTCTAGGGTTTCGACAATAACCAAAAAAGGAAACTATAGTTTAACATAAGTTTTTAAAATGAAATGAAATGAAAATGTAAACTTCTATAGTCTTGGACCGAGATAGGACTTAGGTGATGTGAAGACAAGTTGTGGCTTCGTTAAAAACCTTCCTCCGGAAAACCTCGTGGGACAAAACCAAAAGCAAGGAAAAGAGCACGCACCCCATGTCTTGCCTAACACTAACTCAGCTTGATGTAGAGATGGCTTGAATGGTGATCAAGACATCTCGGATCAGACCTTGTCCAAGACTTTCTTGTTGTGGATATGAAGTGAGTAATCCAACAACATTCTCTTTAAGCTTCTTGACTCTGGAACGAGTCATGGGACCTTCAGGAATGGCTAGAGCATCATCACCAGGTTGCTGGTGCAATGTGGCTTCAAGTGGCTCATCTAGACTCTCCTTGTTCTCCTTAGTGATCCGGTCCATGATCACATCAATATTGATTCAACTTCAGGGTGATTCTGCACTGTGTTATGATTCCAAATAAAGTTTCTTACATCTTGATTCATTATGGTTTGATTAGAATCAAGAAGAAATTGCCAACTCTCCAAACTGGGCAAACTGGAATCACTTCGGTTAAAAGTGGGATAACTTCTTCATCATAACTCCTATGATCTTGATTCAACTTAAGGGTGATTCTACACTGATTTATGAGTCCAAATCAAGATTCTTACATTGTGATTATTCTGGTTTTATTTGTATCAAGAAGAAATTACCTAATCTCCAAACAGGGTAAACTGGAGTCACTTCGGTTAAAAGTGGGATAACTTTTTCATCATAACTCCTATGATCTTGATTCAACTTCAGGGTGACTCTACACTGATTAATGAGTCCAAATCAAGCTTCTTACATCGTGATTCATTATGGTTTTATTAGTATCAAGAATAAATTGCCAAATCTCCAAACATGGCAAACTGGAATCACTTCGGTTAAAAGTGAGATAACTTCTTCATCATAACTCCTATGATTTTGATTCAACTTCAGGGTAATTTACAATGACTTATAAGTACAAGTCAATCTTCTTACATCTTGATTCATTCTGGTTTGATTTGAATCAAGAAGAAATTACCAAATCTCCAAACAGGGTAAACTGGAATCACTTCGGTTAAAAGTGGGATAACTTCTTCATCATAACTCCAATGATATTGATTCAACTTCAGGGTGATTATACACTGATTTTTGAGTTCAAATCGAGATTTTTACATCGTGATTCATTCTGGTTTGATTTGAATCAAGAAGAAATTGCCAAATCTCCAAACAGGGTAAACTGGAATCACCTCGATTAAAAGTGGGATAACTTCTTCATCATAACTCCTATGATATTGATTCAACTTCGGGGTGATTATCCACTGATTTATGAGTCCAAATCAAGATTCTTACATCTTGATTCCATATGTTTTGAATAGAATCAAGAAGAAATTGCAAACTCTCCAAACAAGGCAAACTGGAATCACTTCGGTTAAAAGTGGGATAACTTCTTCATCATAACTCCTATGGTCTTGATTCAATTTCAGGGTGATTCTAAACTGATTTATGAGTCCAAATCAAGCTTCTTACATCGTGATTCATTCTGGTTTTATTAGTATCAAGAAGAAATTGCCAAATCTCCAAACAGGGTAAACTGGATTCACTTCGGTTAAAAGTGGGATAACATCTTCATCATAACTCCTATGATATTGATTCAACTTCAGGGTGATTATCCATTGATTTATGAGTCCAAATCAAGATTCTTACATCTTGATTCATTATGGTATGATTATAATCAAGAAGAAATTGCCAACTCTCCAAACTGGACAAACTGGAATCACTTCGGTTAAAAGTGGGATAACTTCTTCATCATAACTCCTATGATCTTGATTCAACTTCAGGGTGACTCTACACTGATTAATGAGTCCAAATCAAGCTTCTTACATCGTGATTCATTATGGTTTTATTAGTATCAAGAATAAATTGCCAAATCTCCAAACATGGCAAACTGGAATCACTTCGGTTAAAAGTGGGATAACTTCTTCATCATAACTCCTATGATATTGATTCAACTTCAGGGTGATTTACACTGATTTATAAGTACAAGTCAAGCTTCTTACATCGTGATTCATTCTGGTTTGATTTGAATCAAGAAGAAATTGCCAAATCTCCAAACAGGGTAAACTGGAATCACTTCGGTTAAAAGTGGGATAACTTCTTCATCATAACTCCTATGATCTTGATTCAACTTCAGGGTGATTCTACACTGATTTTTGAGTTCAAATCAAGCTTCTTACATCGTGATTCATTCTGGTTTGATTAGAATCAAGAAGAAATTGCCAAATCTCCAAACAGGGTAAACTGGATCCACTTCGGTTAAAAGTGGGATAACATCTTCATCATAACTCCTATGATATTGATTCAACTTCAGGGTGATTATCCACTGATTTATGATTCCAAATAAAGATTCTTACATCTTGATTCATTATGGTTTGATTAGAATCAAGAAGAAATTGCAAACTCTCCAAACAGGGCAAACTGGAATCACTTCGGTTAAAAGTGGGATAACTTCTTCATCATAACTCCTATGATCTTGATTCAACTTCAGGGTGATTCTACACTGATTTATGAGTCCAAATAAAGCTTCTTACATCTTGATTC
The DNA here is from genome assembly GCA_905132885.1 of Moricandia moricandioides. Taxonomy (NCBI): domain Eukaryota; kingdom Viridiplantae; phylum Streptophyta; class Magnoliopsida; order Brassicales; family Brassicaceae; genus Moricandia; species Moricandia moricandioides. Next base: position 40,146 of record CAJHQQ010002977.1, read on the forward strand.
ATTCTAGTTTTATTAGTATCAAGAAGAAATTTGCCAAATCTCCAAACAGGGTAAACTGGATTTACTTCGGTTAAAAGTGGGATAACTTCTTCATCATAACTCCTATGATATTGATTCAACTTCAGGGTGATTTACACTAATTTATGAGTACAAATCAAGCTTCTTACATCGTGATTCATTCTGGTTTGATTTGAATCAAGAAGAAATTGCCAAATCTCCAAACAGGGTAAACTGGAATCACTTCGGTTAAAAGTGGGATAACTTCTTCATCATAACTCCAATAATATTGATTCAACTTCAGGGTGATTCTACACTGATTTTTGAGTTCAAATCAAGCTTCTTACATCGTGATTCATTCTAGTTTGATTAGAATCAAGAAGAAATTGCCAAATCTCCAAACTGGGTAAACTGGATCCACTTCGGTTAAAAGTGGGATAACATCTTCATCATAACTCCTATGATATTGATTCAACTTCAGGGTGATTATCCACTGATTTATGAGTCCAAATAAAGATTCTTACATCTTGATTCATTATGGTTTGATTAGAATCAAGAAGAAATTTCCAAATCTCCAAACAGGGTAAATTGGAATCACTTCGGTTAAAAGTGGAATAACTTCTTTATCATAAGTCCAATGCTATTGATTCAAATTCAGGATGATTCTGCACTGATTTATGAGTCCAAATCAAGCTTCTTAGATCTTGATTCATTTTGGTTTGATTAGAATCAAGAAGAAATACCCAAATCTCCAAACAGGGTAAACTGGATTCATTTCGGTTAAAAGTGGGATAACTTCTTTATCATAACTCCAATGATATTGATTCAACTTCATGGTGATTCTACAATGATTTATGAGTTCAAATCAAGCTTCTTACATCGTGATTCATTCTGGTTTGATTAGAATCAAGAAGAAATTGCCAAATCTCCAAACATGGTAAACTGGATTTACTTCGGTTAAAAGTGGGATAACTTCTTCATCATAACTCCTATGATATTGATTCAACTCCAGGGTGATTTACACTGATTTATTAGTATAAATCAAGCTTCTTACATCGTGATTCATTCTGGTTTGATTTGAATCAAGAAGAAATTGCCAAATCTCCAAACATGGTAAACTAGAATCACTTCGGTTAAAAGTGGGATAACTTCTTCATCATAACTCCTATGATATTGATTCAACTTCGGGGTGATTATCCACTGATTTATGAGTCCAAATCAAGATTATTACATCTTGATTCCTTATGGTTTGAATAGAATCAAGAAGAAATTGCAAACTCTCCAAACAGGGCAAACTGGAATCACTTCGGTTAAAAGTGGGATAACTTCTTCATCATAACTCCTATGGTCTTGATTCAACTTCAGGGTGATTCTACACTGATTTATGAGTCCAAATCAAGCTTCTTACATCGTGATTCATTCTGGTTTTATTACTATCAAGAAGAAATTGCCAAATCTCCAAACAGGGTAAACTGGATTCACTTCGGTTAAAAGTGGGATAACATCTTCATCATAACTCCTATGATATTGATTCAACTTCAGGTTGATTATCCATTGATTTATGAGTCCAAATCAAGATTCTTACATCTTGATTCATTATGGTTTGATTAGAAACAAGAAGAAATTTCCAACTCTCCAAACTGGGCAAACTGGAATCACTTCGGTTAAAAGTGGGATAACTTCTTCATCATAACTCCTATGATCTTGATTCAACTTCAGGGTGATTCTACACTTATTTATGAGTCCAAATAAAGATTCTTACATCGTGATTCATTCTGGTTTTATTTGTATCAAGAAGAAATTACCAAATCTCCAAACAGGGTAAACTGGAGTCACTTCGGTTAAAAGTGGGATAACTTCTTCATCATAACTCCTATGATCTTGATTCAACTTCAGGGTGACTCTACACTGATTAATGAGCCCAAATCAAGCTTCTTACATCGTGATTCATTATGGTTTTATTAGTATCAAGAATAAATTGCCAAATCTCCAAACATGGCAAACTGGAATCACTTCGGTTAAAAGTGGGATAACTTCTTCATCATAACTCCTATGATATTGATTCAACTTCAGGGTGATTTACAATGATTTATAAGTACAAGTCAATCTTCTTACATCGTGATTCATTCTGGTTTGATTTGAATCAAGAAGAAATTGCCAAATCTCCAAACAGGGTAAACTGGAATCACTTCGGTTAAAAGTGGGATAACTTCTTCATCATAACTCCAATGATATTGATTCAACTTCAGGGTGATTATACACTGATTTTTGAGTTCAAATCGAGCTTCTTACATCGTGATTCATTCTGGTTTGATTTGAATCAAGAAGAAATTGCCAAATCTCCAAACAGGGTAAACTGGAATCACCTCGATTAAAAGTGGGATAACTTCTTCATCATAACTCTTATGATATTGATTCAACTCCGGGGTGATTATCCACTGATTTATGAGTCCAAATCCAGATTCTTACATCTTGATTCCATATGTTTTGAATAGAATCAAGAAGAAATTGCAAACTCTCCAAACAAGGCAAACTGGAAACACTTCGGTTAAAAGTGGGATAACTTCTTCATCATAACTCCTATGGTCTTGATTCAATTTCAGGGTGATTCTACACTGATTTATGAGTCCAAATCAAGCTTCTTACATCGTGATTCATTCTGGTTTTATTAGTATCAAGAAGAAATTGCCAAATCTCCAAACAGGGTAAACTGGATTCACTTCAGTTAAAAGTGGGATAACATCTTCATCATAACTCCTATGATATTGATTCAACTTCAGGGTGATTTTCCCTTGATTTATGAGTCCAAATCAAGATTCTTACATCTTGATTCATTATGGTGTGATTATAATCAAGAAGAAATTGCCAACTCTCCAAACTGGACAAACTGGAATCACTTCGGTTAAAAGTGGGATAACTTCTTCATCATAACTCCTATGATCTTGTTTCAACTTCAGGGTGACTCTACACTGATTAATGAGTCCAAATCAAGCTTCTAACATCGTGATTCATTATGGTTTTATTAGTATCAAGAATAAATTGCCAAATCTCCAAACATGGCAAACTGGAATCACTTCGGTTAAAAGTGGGATAACTTCTTCATCATAACTCCTATGATATTGATTCAACTTCAGGGTGATTTACACTGATTTATAAGTACAAGTCAAGCTTCTTACATCGTGATTCATTCTGGTTTGATTTGAATCAAGAAGAAATTGCCAAATCTCCAAACATGGTAAACTGGAATCACTTCGGTTAAAAGTGGGATAACTTCTTCATCATAACTCCTATGATCTTGATTCAACTTCAGGGTGATTCTACACTGATTTTTGAGTTCAAATCAAGCTTCTTACATCGTGATTCATTCTGGTTTGATTAGAATCAAGAAGAAATTGCCAAATCTCCAAACAGGGTAAACTGGAGCCACTTCGGTTAAAAGTGGGATAACATCTTCATCAAAACTCCTATGATATTGATTCAACTTCAGGGTGATTATCCACTGATTTATGATTCCAAATAAAGATTCTTACATCTTGATTCATTATGGTTTGATTAGAATCAAGAAGAAATTGCAAACTCTCCAAACAGGGCAAACTGGAATCACTTCGATTAAAAGTGGGATAACTTCTTCATCATAACTCTTATGATCTTGATTCAACTTCAGGGTGATTCTACACTGATTTATGAGTCCAAATAAAGCTTCTTACATCTTGATTCATTCTAGTTTTATTAGTATCAAGAAGAAATTTGCCAAATCTCCAAACAGGGTAAACTGGATTTACTTCGGTTAAAAGTGGGATAACTTCTTCATCATAACTCCTATGATATTGATTCAACTTCAGGGTGATTTACACTAATTTATGAGTACAAATCAAGCTTCTTACATCGTGATTCATTCTGGTTTGATTTGAATCAAGAAGAAATTGCCAAATCTCCAGACAGGGTAAACTGGAATCACTTCGGTTAAAAGTGGGATAACTTCTTCATCATAACTCCAATAATATTGATTCAACTTCAGGGTGATTCTACACTGATTTTTGAGTTCAAATCAAGTTTCTTACATCGTGATTCTTTCTTGTTTGATTAGAATCAAGAAGAAATTGCCAAATCTCCAAACAGGGTAAACTGGATGCACTTCGGTTAAAAGTGGGATAACATCTTCATCATAACTCCTATGATATTGATTCAACTTCAGGGTGATTATCCACTGATTTATGAGTCCAAATAAATATTCTTACATCTTGATTCATTATGGTTTGATTAGAATCAAGAAGAAATTACCAAATCTCCAAACAGGGTAAACTGGAATCACTTCGGTTAAAAGTGGAATAACTTCTTTATCATAAGTCCCAATGCTATTGATTCAAATTCAGGATGATTCTGCACTGATTTATGAGTCCAAATCAAGCTTCTTAGATCTTGATTCATTTTGGTTTGATTAGAATCAAGAAGAAATACCCAAATCTCCAAACAGGGTAAACTGGATTCATTTCGGTTAAAAGTGGGATAACTTCTTTATCATAACTCCAATGATATTGATTCAACTTCATGGTGATTCTACAATGATTTATTAGTTCAAATCAAGCTTCTTACATCGTGATTCATTCTGGTTTGATTAGAATCAAGAAGAAATTGCCAAATCTCCAAACATGGTAAACTGGATTTACTTCGGTTAAAAGTGGGATAACTTCTTCATCATAACTTCTATGATATTGATTCAACTTCAGGGTGATTTACACTGATTTATTAGTATAAATCAAGCTTCTTACTTCGTGATTCATTCTGGTTTGATTTGAATCAAGAAGAAATTGCTAAATCTCCAAACATGGTAAACTGGAATCACTTCGGTTAAAAGTTGGATAACTTCTTCATCATAACTCCTATGATATTGATTCAACTTCGGGGTGATTATCCACTGATTTATGAGTCCAAATCAAGATTATTACATCTTGATTCCTTATGGTTTGAATAGAATCAAGAAGAAATTGCAAACTCTCCAAACAGGGCAAATTGGAATCATTTCGGTTAAAAGTGGGATAACTTCTTCATCATAACTCCTATGGTCTTGATTCAACTTCAGGGTGATTCTACACTGATTTATGAGTCCAAATCAAGCTTCTTACATCGTGATTCATTCTGGTTTTATTAGTATCAAGAAGAAATTGCCAAATCTCCAAACAGGGTAAACTGGATTCACTTCGGTTAAAAGTGGGATAACATCTTCATCATAACTCCTATGATATTGATTCAACTTCAGGGTGATTATCCACTTATTTATGATTCCAAATCAAGATTCTTACATCTTGATTCATTATGGTTTGATTAGAAACAAGAAGAAATTTCCAACTCTCCAAACTGGGCAAACTGGAATCACTTCGGTTAAAAGTGGGATAACTTCTTCATCATAACTCCTATGATCTTGATTCAACTTCAGGGTGATTCTACACTTATTTATGAGTCCAAATAAAGATTCTTACATCGTGATTCATTCTGGTTTTATTTGTATCAAGAAGAAATTACCAAATCTCCAAACAGGGTAAACTGGAGTCACTTTGGTTAAAAGTGGGATAACTTCTTCATCATAACTCCTATGATCTTGATTCAACTTCAGGGTGACTCTACACTGATTAATGAGTCCAAATCAAGCTTCTTACATCGTGATTCATTATGGTTTTATTAGTATCAAGAATAAATTGCCAAATCTCCAAACATGGCAAACTGGAATCACTTCGGTTAAAAGTGGGATAACTTCTTCATCATAACTCCTATGATATTGATTCAACTTCAGGGTGATTTACACTGATTTATAAGTACAAGTCAATCTTCTTACATCGTGATTCATTCTGGTTTGATTTGAATCAAGAAGAAATTGCCAAATCTCCAAACAGGGTAAACTTGAATCACTTCGGTTAAAAGTGGGATAACTTCTTCATCATAACTCCTATGATATTGATTCAACTTCGGGGTGATTATCCACTGTTTTATGAGTCCAAATCAAGATTCTTACATCTTGATTCCTTATGGTTTGATTATAATCAAGAAGAAATTGCAAACTCTCCAAACAGGGCAAACTGGAATCACTTCGGTTAAAAGTGGGATAACTTCTTCATCATAACTCCTATGGTCTTGATTAAACTTTAGGGTGATTCTACACTGATTTATGAGTCCAAATCAGGATTCTTACATCGTGATTCATTCTGGTTTTATTAGTATCAAGAAGAAATTGCCAATTCTCCAAACAGGGTAAACTGGATCCACTTCGGTTAAAAGTGGGATAACATCTTCATCATAACTCCTATGATATTGATTCAACTTCAGAGTGATTATCCACTGATTTATGAGTCCAAATCAAGATTCTTACATCTTGATTCATTTTGGTTTGATTAGAATCAAGAAGAAATTGCCAAATCTCCAAACAGGGTAAACTGGAATCACTTCGGTTAAAAGTGGAATAACTTCTTTATCATCAGTCCAATGCTATTGATTCAACTTCAGGATGATTCTGCACTGATTTATAAGTCCAAATCAAGCTTCTTACATCTTGATTCATTTTGGTTTGATTAGAATCAAGAAGAAATTCCCAAATCTCCAAACAGGGTAAACTGGATTCATTTCAGTTAAAAGTGGGATAACTTCTTTATCATAACTCCAATGATATTAATTCAACTTCAGGGTGATTCTACAATGATTTATGAGTTCAAATTAAACTTCTTACATCGTGATTCATTCTGGTTTGATTTGAATCAAGAAGAAATAGCCAAATCTCCAAACAGGATAAGTTGGATTTACTTCGGTTAAAAGTGGGATAACTTCTTCATCATAACTCCTATGATATTGATTCAACTTCAGGGTTATTTACACTGATTTTTGAGTATAAATCAAGCTTCTTACATCGTGATTCATTCTGGTTTGATTGGAATCAAGAAGAAATTGCCAAATCTCCAAACAAGGTAAACTGGAATCAATTCGGTTAAAAGTGTGATAACTTCTTCATCATAACTCCTATGATATTGATTCAACTTCGGGGTGATTATCCACTGATTTATGATTCCAAATCAAGATTCTTCCATCTTGATTCCTTATGTTTTGAATAGAATCAAGAAGAAATTGCAAACTCTCCAAACAGGGGCAAACTGGAATCACTTCGGTTAAAAGTGGGATAACTTCTTTATCATAACTCCTATGGTCTTGATTCAATTTCAGGGTGATTCTAAACTGATTTATGAGTCCAAATCAAGAGTCTTACATAGTGATTCATTCTGGTTTTATTATTATCAAGAAGAAATTACCAAATCTCCAAACAGGGTAAACTGGATTCACTTCGGTTAAAAGGGGGATAACATCTTCATCATAACTCTTATGATATTGATTCAACTTCAGAGTGATTATCCATTGATTTATGAGTCCAAATAAAGATTCTTACATATTGATTCATTATGGTTTGATTAGAATCAAGAAGAAATTGCCAACTCGCCAACCTGGGCAAACTGGAATCACTTCGGTTAAAAGTGAGATAACTTCTTCATCATAACTCCTATGATCTTGATTCAACTTCAGGGTGATTCTACACGGATTTATGAGTCCAAATCAAGCTTCTTACATCGTGATTCATTCTGGTTTTATTAGTATCAAGAATAAATTGCCAAATCTCCAAACAGGGTAAACTAGAATCACTTCGGTTAAAAGTGGGATAACTTCTTCATCATAACTCCTATGATATTGATTCAACTTCAGGGTGATTTACACTAATTTATGAGTACAAATCAAGCTTCTTACATCATGATTCTTTCTGGTTTGATTTGAATCAAGAAGAAATTGCCAAATCTCCAAACAGGGTAAACTGGAATCACTTCGGTTAAAAGTGGGATAACTTCTTCATCATAACTCCAATGATATTGATTCAACTTCAGGGTGATTCTACAATGATTTATGAGTTCAAATCAAGCTTCTTACATCGTGATTCATTCTGGTTTGATTAGAATCAAGAAGAAATTGTCAAATCTCCAAACAGGGTAAACTAGATTTACTTCGGTTAAAAGTGGGATAACTTCTTCATCATAACTCCTATGATATTGATTCAACTTCAGGGTGATTTACACTGATTTATGAGTATAAATCAAGCTTCTTACATCGTGATTCATTCTGGTTTGATTTGAATCAAGAAGAAATTGTCAAATCTCTAAACAGGGTAAACTGGAATCACTTTGGTTAAAAGTGGGATAACTTCTTCATCATAACTCCTATGATATTGATTCAACTTCGGGGTGATTATCCACTTATTTATGATTCCAAATCAAGATTCTTACATATTGATTCCTTATGGTTTGAATAGAATCAAGAAGAAATTGCAAACTCTCCAAACAGGGCAAACTGGAATCACTTCGGTTAAAAGTGGGATAACTTCTTCATCATAACTCCTATGGTGTTGATTCAACTTCAGGGTGATTCTACACTGATTTATGAGTCCAAATCAAGCTTCTTACATCGTGATTCATTCTGGTTTTATTAGTATCAAGAAGAAATTGCCAAATCTCCAAACAGGGTAAACTGGATTCACTTCGGTTAAAAGTGGGATAACATCATCATCATAACTCCAATGATATTGATTCAACTTCAGGGTGATTATCCATTGATTTATGAGTCCAAATCAAGATTCTTACATCTTGATTCATTATGGTTTGATTAGAATCAAGAAGAAATTGCCAACTCTCCAAACTGGGCAAACTGGAATCACTTCGGTTAAAAGCGGGATAACTTCTTCATCATAACTCCTATGATCTTGATTCAACTTCAGGGTGATTCTACACTGATTTATGAGTCCAAATCAAGATTCTTACATCGTGATTCATTCTGGTTTTATTTTTATAAAGAAGAAATTACCAAATCTCCAAACAGGGTAAACTGGAGTCAATTCGGTTAAAAGTGGGATAACTACTTCATCATAACTCCTATGATATTGATTCAACTTCAGGGTGACTCTACGCTGATTAATGAGTCCAAATCAAGCTTCTTACATTGTGGTTTATTATGGTTTTATTAGTATCAAGAATAAATTGCCAAATCTCCAAACATGGCAAACTGGAATCACTTCGGTTAAAAGTTGGATAACTTCTTCATCATAACTCCTATGATATTGATTCAACTTCAGGGTGATTTACACTGATTTATAAGTACAAGTCAAGCTTCTTACATCGTGATTCATTCTGGTTTGATTTGAATCAAGAAGAAATTGCCAAATCTCCAAACTGGGTAAACTGGAATCACTTCGGTTAAAAGTGGATAACTTCTTCATCATAACTCCTATGATATTGATTCAACTTCGGGGTGATTATCCACTGTTTTATGAGGTCAACTCAAGATTATTACATCTTGATTCCTTATGGTTTGATTATAATCAAGAAGAAATTGCAAACTCTCCAAACAGGGCAAACTGGAATCACTTCGGTTAAAAGTGGGATAACTTCTTCATCATAACTCCTATGGTCTTGATTCAACTTCAGGGTGATTCTACACTGATTTATGAGTCCAAATCAGGCTTCTTACATCGTGATTCATTCTGGTTTTATTAGTATCAAGAAGAAATTGCCAAATCTCCAAACAGGGTAAACTGGAATCACTTCGGTTAAAAGTGGGATAACTTCTTCATCATAACTCCTATGATCTTGATTCAACTTCAGGGTGATTCTACACGGATTTATGAGTCCAAATCAAGCTTCTTACATCGTGATTCATTCTGGTTTTATTAGTTTCAAGAATAAATTGCCAAATCTCCAAACAGGGTAAACTGGAATCACTTCGGTTAAAAAGTGGGATAACTTCTTCATCATAACTCTTATGATATTGATTCAACTTCGGGGTGATTATCCACTGTTTTATGAGTCCAAATCAAGATTCTTACATCTTGATTCCTTATGGTTTGATTATAATCAAGAAGAAATTGCAAACTCTCCAAACAGGGCAAACTGGAATCACTTCGGTTAAAAGTGGGATAACTTCTTCATCATAACTCCTATGGTCTTGATTCAACTTCAGGGTGATTCTACACTGATTTATGAGTCCAAATCAGGCTTCTTACATCGTGATTCATTCTGGTTTTATTAGTATCAAGAAGAAATTGCCAAATCTCCAAACAGGGTAAACTGGATCCACTTCGGTTAAAAGTGGGATAACATCTTCATCATAACTCCTATGATATTGATTCAACTTCAGGGTGATTATCCACTGATTTATGAGTCCAAATCAAGATTCTTACATCTTGATTCATTATGGTTTGATTAGAATCAAGAAGAAATTGCAAACTCTCCAAACAGGGCAAACTGGAATCACTTCGGTTAAAAGTGGGATAACTTCTTCATCATAACTCCTATGATCTTGATTCAACTTCAGGGTGATTCTACACTGATTTATGAGTCCAAATAAAGCTTCTTGCATCTTGATTCATTCTAGTTTATTAGTATCAAGAGAAATTGCCAACTCTCCAAACAGGACAAACTGGAATCACTTCGGCTAAAAGTGGGATAACGTACTTCATCATAACTCCTATGGTCTGGATTCAACTTCAGGGTGATTCTACACTGATTTATGAGTCCAAATCAAGCTTCTTACATCGTGATTCATTCTGGTTTTATTAGTATCAAGAAGAAATTGCCAAATCTTTAAAATGGTAAACTGGATCCACTTCGGTTAAAAGTGGGATAACATGTTCATCATAACTCCTATGATATTGATTCAACTTCAGGGTGATTATCCACTGATTTATGAGTCCAAATCAAGATTCTTACATCTTGATTCATTATGGTTTGATTAGAATCAAGAAGAAATTGCAAACCTCTCCAAACAGGGCAAACTGGAATCACTTCGGTTAAAAGTGGGATAACTTCTTCATCCTAACTCCTATGGTCTTGATTCAACTTCAGGGTGATTCTACACGGATTTATGAGTCCAAATCAAGCTTCTTACATCGTGATTCATTCTGGTTTTATTAGTATCAAGAATAAATTGCCAAATCTCCAAACAGGATAACTGGATCACTTCGGTTAAAAGTGGGATAAATTCTTCATCATAACTCCTATGATATTGATTCAACTTCAGGGTGATTTATCAACTAATTTTGAGTCAAATCAAGCTTCTTACATCGTGATTCATTCTGGTTTGATTTGAATCAAGAAGAAAATTGCCAAATCTCCAAACAGGGTAAACTGAATCACTTCGGTTAAAAGTGGGATAACTTCTTCATCATAACGTCCAATGATATTGATTCAACTTCAGGGTGATTCTACACTGATTTATAGTCAAATCAAGCTTCTTACATCGTTGATTCATTCTGGTTTATTTAGTATCAAGAAGAAAATTGCAAATCTCAAACAGGGTAAACTGGATTTACTTCGGTTTAAAAGTGGGATAACTTCTTCATCATAACTCATATGATATTGATTCAACTTCAGGGTGATTTACACTGATTTATGAGTACAAATCAAGCTTCTTACATCGTGATTCATTCTGGTTTGAATTGAATCAAGAAGAAATTGCCAAAATCTCAAACAGGGAAACTCGGATTCACTTTCGGCTTAAAAGGTGGGATACTTCTTCATCATAACTCCTATGATATTGATTCAACTTCAGGAGTGATGATAACACTGATTTATGAGTCCAAATTCAAGGATACTTTACACTTGATTTCGTTTATGTTTGATAGAATCAAGAAGAAATGGCCGAAACTCTCCTAAACAGGGCCAAACTGGAAACAACTTCGGTTGAAAAGTCGCGGATAACTTCCTTCATCATAACTCCTATGAGTCTTGATTCAACTTCCAGGTGGATTCTACACGGATTTATGAGTCGAAATCAAGCTTCTTACATCGTGATTCATTCTGGTTTGATTTTAATCAAGAAGAAATTGCCAAATCTCCAAACAGGGTAAACTGGAATCACTTCGGTTAAAAGTGGGATAACTTCTTCATCATTACTCCAATGATATTGATTCAACATCAGGGTGATATACACTGATTTTTGAGTTCAAATCAAGCTTCTTACATCGTGATTCATTCTGGTTTGATTAGAATCAAGAAGACATTGTCAAATCTCCAAACAGGGTAAACTGGATTTACTTCGGTTAAAAGTGGGATAACTTCTTCATCATAACTCCTATGTTATTGATTCAACTTCAGGGTGATTTACACTGATTTATAAGTACAAATCAATCTTCTTACAACGTGATTCATTCTGGTTTGATTTGAATCAAGAAGAAATTGCCAAATCTCCAAACAGGGTAAACTGGAATCACTTCGGTTAAAAGTAGGATAACTTCTTCATCATAACTCCTATGATATTGATTCAACTTCGGGGTGATTATCCACTGATTTATGAGTCCAAATCAAGATTCTTACATCTTGATTCCTTATGGTTTGATTAGAATCAAGAAGAAATTGCAAACTCTCCAAACAGGACAAACTGGAATCACTTCGGTTAAAAGTGGGATAACTTCTTCATCATAACTCCTATGGTCTTGATTCAACTTCAGGGTGATTCTACACTGATTTATGAGTCCAAATCAAGCTTCTTACATCGTGATTCATTCTGGTTTATTAGTATCAAGAAGAAATTGCCAAATCTCCAAACAGGGTAAACTGGATTCACTTCGGTTAAAAGTGGGATAACATCTTCATCATAACTCATATGATATTGATTCAACTTCAGGGTGATTATCCACTGATTTATGAGTCCAAATCAAGATTCTTACATCTTGATTCATTATGGTTTGATTAGAATCAAGAAGAAATTGCCAAATCTCCAAACAGGGTAAACTGGAATCACTTCGGTTAAAAGTGGAATAACTTCTTTATCATAAGTCCAATGCTATTGATTCAACTTCAGGAGAGATCTCTTAGGTTTTCCCAGTCCTTCTCATCATAGTACCCTTTGGATTCTACAAACTTGACATCCCGTGAGACCATCACCCTTTTGAGTCTGGTAGGTAACACTTGTATCCCTTCTGCGCGTGGGAGTACCCAATGAACATGGCTTTGATACTCTTAGGATCAAGCTTGTTCCTCTGCTCACCAGGTACCAATACAAAGCACACACACCCAAACACACGCAAATGATCTATAGGAGGTTTAGTCTTGTTTAGTACCTGAAATGGAGATATATCTTTGAGGATTTTGGTTGGGATTCTGTTAATAAGGTAGCATGCTGACACCACAGCATCTCCCCAAAATCTCTTTGGGACATTGGTGTGGAACATCATGCTCCTTGCAACCTCCATAAGGTGTCTATTCTTACTCTCAGCCTCTCCATTTT